>CAXIVR010000009.1:14248855-14328855 GCA_964035755.1 Teleogryllus oceanicus
TAATTAATTCCGAAATTCGCCGATGAAATTAGGTCATTTCTACACATTCTGCCTGATAAAATGCATCATTATAACAGTGTTAAGTACATGTTTGAAGCCATGAGCGCAGTTGAGAAGGCCGTTCGCGAATGAATTAAAAATATTTATTTTATAAGGCGGGAGGTGTAAAAATGATCAAACGTCATCGGCCACGTTACAAAAACCCAAGTATAGTTACGTTTAAGCTCCGGATTGGATGACACCGTAGCAGCTGACAAACGTCAAAAGACTGCAAATAAATCGAAGTATAAATATTGGTTTTGACTGTCAAGACCGAACGGGAAGCAATATTGTGATTCGCGCCGTAATAGCCATTGACCCCCGGCCCGGCCCTCACCCTCACCTGCGGGGACTGTCTGTTTCAGAGCGCGCCTTCGCTTCGCTTCGCGCCCAGGCCGCGGGCGGCGCGGCGAGCGAGCGGGCGGGCGGGCGAGCAGGGCCGCCAACCTCCGGAGGCTCGCTCGCGCGGGAGCGGGCGCAGCCGGCCACGGCCCACGGCGCGCAGCGGAAAACTACCCGTCGGCGGGCGCGGGGGCGGGAGCGGGGCGGAGGCGCGCCTCGCCTCGGCGACTCACCCGCTTGCCTGGCGGTCGGCGCCGGCGCCAGCGCCTCGCAGCTGAGATTACGGCGGGCAGCGCGAGAAATAAAAGCAGGCGGCGGCCGGGGCGCGCGGGGCCCGCCGTGAGTGACGAGGCCGGCAGCCTGTTATCGCGAGCGGCGCCGGCCGGGAGGCAGGCCAGCGCGTGAGTGGCGCGAGTGAGTGCGAGTGAGTGCGCGAGTGGCCACGAGGAGCGCCAGACGAAGAGGAGGGGGAGGCGGAGGAGAGGAAGGCGGCGGCCGGACGCGGGAGATGGCGCGGGCAGCGGTGCACGCGGACTCCTCGCTTGACACGCGGAGCGGACGGTGAGTACGGCCTGTCCACAGTGCCTGCCTGCCTGACTTTCACTTTGTGCGCCCTTTCAATTCACTTTTTAAAGAACAACATTAAAGCTATTAATGATATTTTGAATAAAAGATGTTTAACGATATTTGTAACCGATGCAAATATTGTGTACGTATAAATTATTGATTATACGTATACGTATAAATAATTCTCACCTCGATATTGATTTAATAAATATACTATAAATTTGTATTCATTTTATCTGTATATACCAATGGATAACGAACACTTTTCTTTTGTTACAAATGTGGAAAGAAATATTTCTATAAAAAAACTTCAAAAGTTCGCCTAATGAAATTTTGCATCCGCCGAAATTCGCCCGCCCCAGGCTGCAACCTACTCAGCCTATTGGATAATCTGCCACTGCCCTTCCGCGAGACCGTGTGGCGGCACGAATTGTACCGCGGGAGATATTTGAAGAAACGAAAGTCAATTAAAGCTCCGTGGTTTATACCGAACCATCAAATTCACAGAGAACTCCGAATGAATACTGTGCTAGAACATATAAAAAAAGTAGCAAATAATTTTCATTCTTCCCTCCCCTCATCTCACTCCGCTCTGAAATACCATCGAGGCCGAACAGCAAACATCCCAAGGAGAATCAAATCCAAATTTCCCAAAGATATGCTTCAACCTCCCTAAACTAATAATAAGTAAAATATTTGCCTTTCCCTTCTAATTCCCCGACAGGCAATCCGAACAGTTTATTTCCTCAAATCAAGATGAAAATTCAATACCATCTAAAAGAAAACAAATTATGTAATTAAGTTAGAGAATTCTATATTTTTCTATTTTCATTTCTATATTTTATATTCAATTTGTCAAGGAAAGCCCAAATCCCAAATATCAGTATGTAAAACTAAAATCTCTAGAAAGACCTTAAGTCGAACGAGAAGAAAAACTTAAAAGAAAAGAAACTAAAGGCCCATTCGCAAGGCAAACATAAACATCAGCATGGAGTTAACATAAAAGTTAGGACTACGTCAATAAGCGGACTCATTCACAATGCATTTGCATAAGCATAACACGTAAGACGTTAACTTAATAGCTTGCAAGCTTCAAATGTCTGTGCTTATGCTTAGAAATAAGAAATGAACTAATCCCAGTACGTTAACTCAAAATTGAGTATGGAAATAAGACGAAGTAACGAAATCCATAGCAAGAGCAACAACCCCCATCATGGACTCGGTCAATATCCCGAAATCGATTCTCACATCCAATCAATAGTAAACTAGAATGTCTGACAGACAATACAAACTCTTATTTTGCTTACGGTTATGTTCGACATTGTGAATACTTCAGTCTATCACTTACGTTAATGTTAACGTCTATGTGTTACGTTTGTTTGTTTGCATCGTGAATGGGCCTTTACAGACGCGGGAATGAGCAACGTAGGTGAAACCAGTGCCGGATAATAAATTCAGGAATCCAAAGCATAGCCATACGTATTGAATATATGTAAGAAACATCTATATTGAAGAAATCTAGAACCTTTTAAATTACAAATATAATATTAAATTTCGTCTTGATTTTTATACGGCAAATTTTTTCAACAATTCTTTATCAGTGTTTGAAAATATAAATTAAATTAATTGTTTATGTGCGTATTAGTAATGAAATTGTTAACAATTATCCTTATTTGTTTATAAAAATATACATTTTTGTTGGAAAGCACTTTTTTGGTCTGTTATATATTAGCCACTGGATTAAATACTTTAAGAAACCCCCGTGCATTTGGGCAGTAAGGCTACGTTTCTGAGTATTGCCTTCTTTTGCTCTGAGATATCTCGTTCACAACATTCAAATGACTTCGGGGAGTCTATGTCTGCACGTGGCAATGTTTATGGTGTTGCGATGACAACACGGAGTCCTTCCAGGTCTGCTGATGACGCAAACACATCTATTTAAGACTAGACGTTTGCCTCGGGCGTCCCGCTTCCAGGGACACAGCGCAATTGCCTATTCTTTTGCCATTAATTTTTCTCGCAATTTTAACAAATGTTCGGCCGGTTGATGCTGAATAATCGTTTCGCATTTGAACTAAACATCGAAAATGCTGAAAGTATATGGTAAAAACAACTTTCCTTATGCTAGTCTGTTGAAGAGATAAGATTCAAAACTTTCGTATCTGGTACATTTCATTTCCGAAATTAATGTAAGCCACGCGCCAAATCGAGTCGGATTGAATTCTCTTCATCCTCCTCACAAAAGTTTAGGAGCAGTGCTTCAGCTTGTGTATTTCCACTACATAGTCGATTTGTACAGTTGTGCCAATACTAAATCGTTTCCCAGAGGTTTTTATAGGCTACTACCGACGTGTTGTCTTTTGGACTGATGGATAGTTCATGGCTGTCATGGGACTGATGGATATCAATCTCTAATTCTAATTGTAATTATATTTGTAAATATTCGTAATAGTTTTGTAATTGTCGTATATCTAGTTGTAATAATGTTTGCCACCGATCATTAGCTCAAAGCGAACTTTAATTAATCTATCTATCTGTGAGATTCTTACATTCCGATAATTTCGTTTTTATTGTATAATTTCACCATTTCTAACTTTTTACGTTTTTAGGTGGTGAATTAAAAGTCTCGTATTATTTTCACAAAAAACGTTTATTTTGTTTCTTAACACAATCACTGAAAACACTTGATTATTTATTTACACTACACTTCTCTTCAGTTATTTACACTACACTACTCTTGCTTTATTTACACTACACTTCTCTTGATTTATTTACACTACACTTCTCTTGGTTTATTTACACTACACTCCTCTTGCACACTCGCACTGTCCTAAGCACTGGCCACAGTTCACTGCACTGATCACAGTTCGATGCACTGGTCACAGTTCACGTCACCGACCACAGTACGATGCACTGACAACGGTTCACTTCACTGAGCACACTCACTGCACAGCTATCCACCGCGATGCACACACTTCACAGTTCAGCTTCCACTGCGGACTCAAGATCGACTCGCGGCCGCCGGCCGTCGCGTATTTATACTCGTCAGGACAATCCAGAACCATCCGGACACCGCGACTCTTCTGGAGGAATCCGCCGGCAGGTGATGCAACTCGTGCTCACCGGCGGCTCGTGGTCGCCGGCAGATGACGTAACCCGCCACCTCGAAGTGGCGCCGGGGGATGACGCAATATTCGTTACACTACCCCCTCCTTAGTTGCGATCCGTCTCGGAGCGCGTTTAGTGAAATCATGCCGATACTTGCAGCTGGAGCCTCTAGTGCAGTTGGAGGTTAAGAAGAAGTGGCAGTCAATTGTCTTCTTTGGATATGACAACATTCCATGGTGGTAGCTGCAGACTAAGATGCTAACCCCAGTGTACCGGAACAGTACTTCCAACATGCTTCTCACTATTCTCCAGTTCAGTCCATCAAAACCACATCCCAGTTTTGACATGGCAATCTTCTGGACGTTGTCTTGCAGTACTTGTTGGCGTAATTCAATCAGAGTTTCCCACAGATTTTCATAGGATGCCTTGTGATACGACTTACTTGTTGTGACAAGGTAATAAACATAGTGACTGACGTCGTGCAGATGCAGAACCTTCCCAATATCTGGTTGTTCGTTCTCTAATTCCTCTATCCCTCCGTATCTTCTCTTGAATACAGTAGCAACACCTCTGGTCATATCTAAATCCTGGCGACACAATGCGCCAATGCATATTCCTGGGGTAGCGCAAACAGGTCCGTTGCACCTCCATTGTTACCCCATAACGCGCTTGATGCTTTTCATTATACTGAGACATAAACTCGTGAAATGTGCACTCTTGCATGTCCAGCTCACAAACTCGTGCGGTCTTTTCTTCATCATTTTCTTTTTATCCTCTTCACGACCTCGTACGGTCCTTCCCACTGTCGTTGTAATTTTGGACACAAACCGCGGCGACGTTGGGGGTTAAACAGCCAGACATGATCTCCAGGTTGATAACCTCCTCCTTCAGCTTTGATGTCATACCGGTCTTTCATCCTGTCACTTGCGATTTGGATTCTTTCACGCACCTGGTTATGAATTACGTCCATTTTCCGTCTTAGGTCATTTACAAAGTCTTCACCGGCTATTTCTTCATTAGTTTTACAACCAAACTGTAGATCACATGGTAGACGTAGTTCCCGGCCGAAGAGGATATTAGCGGGCGTTTGCCCAGTTGTCTCATGAACAGATGAGCGGTAGGCTAGAAGAAAAAGATGTATGTATTGGTCCCAGTCGCGTTGGTGATCTGACACGACCTTCGCAAATATTTTCCCATTGTTCTGTTCTATCGTTCCACCATTCCGTCTGACTGCGGATGTAGGGCTGTTGTTCTTGTTTTTCTTATTCCAAGAAGTTCACACACCCCTTGAAACACTGCAGATTCGAAGTTCCGTCCTTGATCTGAATGCAATTCCAGTGGCACACCAAATCGGCTCACCCATTCCTTAACCAGTACTTCGGAGATAGCAGTGGCCTCTTGGCTGGTAGGGATATGCTTCAACCCACTTGCTGAAATAATCCATAGCCACGAGTATGTATTTATTTCCATCATTTGACATTGAAATGGGCCAGCCAAGTCAATGGCAATTCGTTCGAAAGGACTCCCAACGTTGTATTGCCTCATCTTCGCTCTTCTCTTTTTATGTGGCCCATTACTGGTAGCACAAACTTGACACTTTGTGCACCACATCTTTACATCTTGCTTGCAATTAACCCAGTAAAATCGTTCGCACTTTCTCTAAGGTTTTCGTTATACTGAGGTGTCCTCCTGAAGTTCCATCATGCAATTCTCTCAATATTTCAGGACCCTTACTCGGTAACAATATCTGCGTCCTCTTCTGCGAGCCGTCTTCACTTTCCAGAACTCGTTTCAGAACACCTTCCTCTTCAGTAATCGAATCCCACTGCGCCCAATATGATTTTACTGCTGAAGAACAGGGAGCTATTTCTTGCCAACTTGGTCTCCGTCCTGCTGTTTTCCATTTCCAAACATGTTTCAATTCCGTGTCCTCTTTCTGATCTTTCTGAAGTTCTCTGGTTGCCATTGGTCATTACTGACAGTGACCCTTAAGGTAGGACACATCTTCTCTTCCGCATGACAACAATGTTTGCAGTTTTCCTGCTGGCTGCTGGGTTTACCAACAGACTGCTGCTCTCCTTTCTGCTTCAGTGGACGGTCACATCGACTTTTCACGTGCCCTAATTCTCCACAATTCCAACATCGAGGTTGTCGCCTTTTGCCACTAGAATTGCGTACCAACCTCTCCACCATTGCCTCAAAATATTTTTCGTCATAAGTATCGACGCCGGTTTGCAATTCTCGTACTCGTCCGTCACGTTTCGATGCTCTTTTTGCAACCTGGAAGTCTAGTGCTTGACTTAATGCGTCAGCTAAGGTTTTCGGTCTTGCCAGTCTCAATGCTTGTTGTGTTTCTGCATCATGTAGCGCTTCAATAAAGCACCGGACGGCTGTGCGTTGCAGGGAACTCTCCGAGGCATCAGGGTCCGAAAGGCGCGCCAGACGAGAAATATCAGCTTCCAGTTCTTGAAGACTCTCTCCAGGCTTCTGAACACGATTCCTTAGCTGGGTAAAATACATGTCTTCCAGGTGCGCTTGCCCGTACCGTGTTTCGAGTCTCTTGACAATTTGCTCGAAGTTGGACTGTTCATCGGTCGGTATTGTCTCTAGAATATCGACGGCGTTACCACGCAAAGCCAAAATCAGGGCCGTAGCACAATCTGTTGCGGACCAGCCATTTACCGTCGCAGCAGCCTTGAATTGCTTCAAATAATTCGACCATGAAGAAGTGCCATCAAAGGTAGGTGGTTTTACTCGTGCTTTTCCCAGTGGCTCCCGTACGGTGGCTACTGGTGCTATTTCTAGTGGTTCCTGTACGATGTTTATATTCGATTTTTCTGTTGAGGGAGTAAAAACCTTCAGCTTCTCTTCTAACAGATTTAGTAATTTTTTCTCATTCTTCAAAATTTTCTCATCCATCTTCTCAATTTTCTTTTCCATTTTTTCTTCTTTCTTCAAAATTATCTCCTCAATTTCTTTTCTGTTCCAACTTTTCTTCCAAAATCCTGGAATTTTCGATCAATTTTTCTTCTAAAGCTTTGGAGTTTTCAGTCAGTTCTTCTAAAATTCGGGAATTTTCTGTTAACTTTCCTTCTAAAATTCTGGAATTTTCCGTCAATTGTCCTGTCAATTCTCCTTTTAAAATTCTGGAATTTTCTGCCAGTTTTTCTTCTAAATTTCTGGAATTTTCCATCAATTCTCCTTTTAAAATTCTGGATAGGTCCGAAAAGTTGCCCGTTGTCTCGAAGAGAAAAGTCTCTGGATCCTCGCCTGCCGCCTTCATCGCGTTTGCAAGACGTTCTTGTAATATTGCTTTCGTTCCGGAAGTGTCTTGTTCCCTCTCTTCTAACTCTCTCTTCAACTCGGCCACTTTCAGATCCCATAAAACTTTTGTGAAACTCATCTTGATTAATGTTTTAATTCACCACTCGTTAAACCCCACACCTGACACCAATTGTTACGTTTTTAGGTGGTGAATTAAAAGTCTCGTATTATTTTCACTAAAAAAACGTTTATTTTGTTTCTTAACACAATCACTGAAAACACTTGATTATTTATTTACACTACACTTCTCTTCAGTTATTTACACTACACTACTCTTGCTTTATTTACACTACACTTCTCTTGATTTATTTACACTACACTTCTCTTGGTTTATTTACACTACACTCCTCTTGCACACTCGCACTGTCCTAAGCACTGGCCACAGTTCACTGCACTGATCACAGTTCGATGCACTGGTCACAGTTCACGTCACCGACCACAGTACGATGCACTGACAACGGTTCACTTCACTGAGCACACTCACTGCACAGCTATCCACCGCGATGCACACACTTCACAGTTCAGCTTCCACTGCGGACTCAAGACTGACTCGCGGCCGCCGGCCGTCGCGTATTTATACTCGTCAGGACAATCCAGAACCATCCGACACCGCGACTCTTCTGGAGGAATCCGCCGGCAGGTGATGCAACTCGTGCTCACCGGCGGCTCGTGGTCGCCGGCAGATGACGTAACCCGCCACCTCGAAGTGGCGCCGGGGGATGACGCAATATTCGTTACAATAATTTCATCTGAAGCAGCCAATCCTAATCCTCACACATGCGCCTCTTATTTGCTGACGAAATGCGTAGAAGTGTGGTCGATTGGAACAGCCTGCAGGTAGTGACTGGCATGCGTTCTCATGTCATGACGATCTTCGCGTGCAAAGGGCAAAGTTCATGGGCGGCTGATGCCCAAGGAGTCGATCGCTGACCCTGCAAAGTACACAAACGAAGCACGATCATCTGATGAAGGAAGTGTTAAAGACCCTTAAATACTGACGTTATGTTGTAGTCTTGTTTCACGTCGTATCACGTAAAAACGAATTGAAATCTTAATTTTAGTGTCTGCTGAAAGTTCTGCTGATAAATCCGCTTGTAAGGAATATTTTGATTCTGTCAATACTACTGTTTCTGATACAGTCGAACCACACTAATTCGACGCTCAAGGGAAGAAATTTCTTGAGAATTCTTCTTATGATGGATTTCGAAGTTTTCCCAAGATATCGAGGTAGTAGTGATGGTTTTTTCATAACAGGCTCTTCTATTTCCATAGTGAAATTAATGCATAATTACCAAAATAGTAGTGAATTGTAGTTGTAAAAGTTGCTCATTGTTCACCTGTTGTGCGCCATCTTAAAATCACTCAAAATACTTCGTTTTTTTTTCTCCGAGGGGGCTACAGCTCAGATTGAGCCATGGTGTAACATCTGCCTATTCACAGTAATGTCGAAGTGGTGCTATTTATATTCAAGAACGTTTTTGCTGTATAGCGTGCATACAGCAATATATATATAAACAAACAAACAAACATACATTACAATGTGAGACATCTCTGTTTCATTCACAGAATTACTCTACTCTGGACAACGAAGACTGCTTATTGAATAAAGAACAAAATATAAAATGAATTATCAAGCGCCAGTAAAATGAACCACACGATGAAGAGCGTTATATAAGTTTTTAGCCGTAAAAGTAAAACCTCCAAATTAATTTTCTGGTTTCCTCGAGATCTTGAGATAACGAAATGAAGGAGAAACGTCGCTATCTTTTGGATACTTGTTTTCTCTCAATTAACTAATTCCTGGAATTTTAAATGCAGGTACATTTAAAAATAAATATACTGTAGTAATGCGATTAATCTCATTACCTCTTTTTACAGAAATTTTAAAGAAAAATTACCGAACGTTTTTTTCTAAATACTAGTCATATCTAGTCTTAAATAAATATAATTAACCAAATTATGTTTTTTAATACATTCCATTGTAATTAATCACAAATTAACTTATTTACATTAAAAATACGCATTTTGAAATATCTCACGTGAGATTAGAAGGGGGTCGAGTCAAATCTCACGACATCTCACCAAGTGGGAGGGGGAGTAGAAAAAACGCAATTTATGCGATTACACCTTAAAAATAATTTAGGGTGGATATTTTCTTAATGTTTTTCAGAAGTGCCTCCATTTCCTTGCCTTCGGTGTCCCCAACAAGTTTATTCCTCCATGTATATTCGCGCATGAACGAATTGTATGCATCCGCACTCGGTCACAAACTGCACATAAGCCAATCTCTATCTCCTTGGACTCAGCGATTTTTTTAACTGAAATCAACTTTTTAAAAAATTAAACATGTATTTGCAATATGTTCATGCATGAGAAAAAGAAGTAAATTTGTTGATTAAAACTAAATTTGCTGATTAGAACGTTAATTTGAGCTAGAAAGATTTGAATTCTCGATACTCGAAACTGGAGTTCTATTGGGAGGGCGTCACATCGTAGATGTGTTGCTAAAATTTCAATCAAATCTAGTTTTGTAATTTTCGTCACAACACCTCGTGTAGTCGCGGTACATTGTGTTTTTTCTTTCTTTCTTTCTTTCTTTCTTTCTTTCTTTCTTTCTTTCTTTCTTTCTTTCTTTCTTTCTTTCTTTCTTTCTTTCTTTCTTTCTTTCTTTCTTTCTTTCTTTCTTTCTTTCTTTCTTTCTTTCTTTCTTTCTTTCTTTCTTTCTTTCTTTCTTTCTTTCTTTCTTTCTTTCTTTCTTTCTTTCTTTCTTTCTTTCTTTCTTTCTTTCTTTCTTTCTTTCTTTCTTTCTTTCTTTCTTTCTTTCTTTCTTTCTTTCTTTCTTTCTTTCTTTCTTTCTTTCTTTCTTTCTTTCTTTCTTTCTTTCTTTCTTTCTTTCTTTCTTTCTTTCTTTCTTTCTTTCTTTCTTTCTTTCTTTCTTTCTTTCTTTCTTTCTTTCTTTCTTTCTTTCTTTCTTTCTTTCTTTCTTTCTTTCTTTCTTTCTTTCTTTCTTTCTTTCTTTCTTTCTTTCTTTCTTTCTTTCTTTCTTTCTTTCTTTCTTTCTTTCTTTCTTACAAGCTGCAATTGGAATTCAGTTAATTGAAGTCAAAAGAAAATAGGTTCACGATCTACAAATCTTTGTTTTCAATCTCTTATTCCTGCACTGCTTCAACACCTGTTACACGCATCTTCCACCATTGGCATTAGTCTTCTTCGCCGGCATTCATATCATAAGATTTTTTAGTAGTCGTCAACCTCCATTTTTTTTCATTCTCGTTCATTATCTTTTGTTAAATTCCCTGAATTGAGTTTTCGATCAACTTGAATGACACTTTATCTCGCGTCATAATGTAAATCAACCCCCTCAATACTATTAATGTTCTTGGATGAATATTATATGATGCTATATACATATCAAGAAGTGACTCTGATTTAGGAAAGTGAGGACAGCGAATTGTGGCTCCTCCGGACGAAAACGAAATGAATGACTTAATAGGGCCATTAAATTGAAATCCGTTTTTCGTAATTACTCAGAAATCCAATCTCTTTTAGGCGGCAAATATTGCTTTTGCAAAGGAACAGATACGATCCGACTTGTTGGAGGCAAAGGAAATAAATTTTTCCATGATGCAGAAAAATCAAGGACTTGGAGATAATTAATTTTCAAGATATAATTAATTGCTTTCAATTTCTAGTCAGTAAAGTGAGAACGACTATCCTTCAAATACTTCTTAATAGTAGCAGTAAACATTTGCTTTCTTTATGCAAAAAGTGATTCATTTGCGATCAAACGTACCGGGAGGGTCCTAGGATCGAGTCCTGACGGAGGCAGGATTTCCGACACTAGCTTTTCAAGTAGGTCGAATTCATTCGCGGTCTGGAAGAGAATTCTAGCGGCCAGCTGCTTTGATCGGTAGTTTTCCGTAGTTTCTCCGGTCGACACCATGCGAATGCCGGAGCAGTATCCTAATAAACGTGCCACGGACCGCGCGCGATCTTACACACACACACACACACACAACTTACACTAACATGCAATACACTACCACATATTCCGGGAGACATGTCGGGAGATACGGGGAAACCCACTAGCCGACGGTAGGTCGGCGCCGGATCTCGCCATCCAGCGGGGAAGATCACCGCCATCTCCCGATGAAAAAACATGCTCTACACTGACGGGACTAATGGCCTAAGCTCTTGACGAGCCCAGAATCACTAATCAACCAACCAACCAACCAACCAACCAACCAGCGATCAAATGTTGTGTTAATAGGGTGTAAATGTGTCTTGGAATAGCAATTGTGTCCTCGCGGGTTTGCACCGAGCTTTCTTGCAATGGTCAGAGAATGTATTGGGGTTTTTCGTAGCGGTTCCGAAAGAACGAGGTTGCCAGCACTGCGTGCGCACATGTTTGCCCACGTCCGTCACTTGTTGCCCATCGGCATCATCTTCTCCGTATTGTTTTCTTTCTGCCGCCGTGTGTTGATCCAAGCAGGGACGATTTGTTGCCGTTAGAATCCGTCGCCCCTTTGGAAATGTTTGCAGTGTAATTCGGATGAGACGGGGCCCAAACAACCGATCTGTGGAACGGACGCTTCACACGTATTTCCGGCACAATCCACACATTATCGGAAACAATAATATAGGGCTTGGAATTCTTACTGGATTTACGAACGCGTGTTGAACCGAATGGCTCTATAAATGTCGAAAATATATTCAACTTAAGAATGTGCTACTCGTAGCTTTACTATGAGACACTGGGAAATATGAGGATTTGACTTGTTACTAGACCGATATTTACTTGGACTAGAAATTCTATAGTCCAAGTGAAGATAGATTACAGGCCAATACTATCTTATTGCATAAAATGTATTCCAGAGATAATGTGAAACTATTCTGCTGTATTAAAGATTATTGATTTCTGTATTTTTATTGTTTGGTATTCCTTTGCAGCACATGTATTAAGACATCTCCCACCTTGTTCGGGGTTTTGTCCAGTTTCCCTGATCCATTGAGCAAATGCTTAGATTGTCTCTTGATTTGCTTCTGGACGTTAATGTAGCTTCACTATGCGCACGTTTTGTTGAGCTTTCCTTTTGCTTTTAAATTTTTTCTCGAAACGAAACTATCTAGTTTTTGAAATGTTAATCTTTCGCTTTTTAAAATTTATTATTATTATTATTATTATTATTATTATTAGTTTGTTGTTGTTGTTAATAATAATAATAATAATAGAATTATTTTTTATCTTTCAACTATTAATAGTTACATTGTTGGGAAGGGATTATGAAACTCAAGAAAGCGTGCGCAGATGATTTTCTCCCCCCTACGTCACGTACAGTTTATTACTCTTTTTGACTCAATAAATATCTAAATATCAGATGCAACTGTCTTTAAAACCGGTATGTTTCATCAAAGAGGTTGTTTCGGAGCCTTGGCTGTCATTAATCGAATCCAACACGTACAATACTTCTCTTGCATTCTTGAGAGGCCCCCGTCCGCCTCTTGCATTCGCTGTGTTATCGCACTTCCGGCGTCCTTGCGGACTGGGCACTCCCCTGTCCACTGAAAACGTCTCATACCGTCTTTTCCAATATGTACTTGTACATGAAGTCGTAGGCTTCCGCGGCCAGAGTCAATATTACATATTCACTTAACGAGTCAATATTCAATATCACTTAACGCGGCGTCACCCGAACAGCCAAGAATGTAATGTACTTGTACAGTTTGTAGATATTATTCTGGGATTGCTTTGAGTTGGAATTTGAAACAGTTCACTGCAAACTGGAGAATGTGATTTCATTTATAACCCATGTGTCAACTTGAAAGGAAATACCATTGTACGTACTTGTAACCAAAACACTTTCGAAATGTTATCAACCCCAAAATTGCTAAAAAGCATTCTGAAAATAGTAACTTTTTTGGGAATGTTGTGGTAGTGTTGAGAGTTTGATAATTATTAATTCTTTAATTCGAAACGGGATTTATCGAGGCCCTTCATTTTGCAGTCCTACCATTCAGCCAGCATTATTTTCCTCATTATTACACAAACACATATTTACTCTTGATTACTCATCATGAGTGTAGAAATGTAAACAAGGAGAGGTTTACAGGATACGAAGAAAACAAGTTATTAAAGTATGGTGTGAAGGGTTCATGACAATCCTTACGGGTTCACAGCGAAAAGCTTAGGGTTTAGTTTTCTTTATGAAGTGGAAAACGAGCTGAATATATGGCTCCTAAAGTGTGTTTTGTTATTTAAAAAAAAACATTAATAGTACTATGTTGTCAATTTTGGAGAAAATCGACTGAACGGTATATGCGTTAGAGTTGTGCACAGACGGACGGACCGACAGACAGACTTTTGCCGTCATTCGAATTTTCGGTATCAAGGACGCACAAAACAAGCATTCTGGCTACCCCACGTGTTAGAGGAATTGTTTTCTAAATGTAGCAACTGGATTTATCCACCTTCTCGTGATTAAGACCCTGTAATGGGAGTTTTTCTGCCGAAAATTCGCCTTTTTTTCGCCCAGCTTTTACACGACTTTCTCTACAGTACGCAAGTGGTAGCGAGAAATTAAAAATAAAGGGAGCCGATCCGGTGACCGAGATCGCTAAGGCAACGGAATCGTAGCGATCTCGGACTGAAGGGTCGCGGGTTCGAGTCCCGCCTCGGGCATGTTTGATTTTGTGTTCGTCCTTTCACCCCTTATCATCATCGTATCGTGTCATTCTCATGGTTACTCTAACAGTAGTACACATAGTTACCAATAGTGTCGCTAATGACCTAGATGTTGATGGGACCTTAAATAACAAAATAATAATAATAACGATAATACCAACAACAATAATCAAGTTTCAAATATTATTCACCAGAAAATTGCGGCGCAATCCAACCGACAGCAAATGACCTGTCCGTATGATAAATATGTTCCCGATACTGTCCTTGAAAATTGTAAGTATAAGTTGTACTATAACAGAGAAATTATTACAGATAAAACTATTCATCATCACAGATCAGACATAACTTTCGTTAACAAACGGCAAAAGATTGGCTTCCTGATTGACATAACTGTTCCACAAACAGCAAATCTTCAAACAGCACATGCAGAAAAACTAACGAAGTATACAGAACTAGCAGTTGAAGTCAAGACACAATGGCATCTCCAACACGTTCATATCGTCCCTCTGGTCTTTTCGTGCACAGGGGTTATACTAAATAACATCCATAAAAATCTGGAACTTATTTAAATGCCAAAATATACCTACAAAACTATGCAAAAATCGATCATCTTAATTAAACACATGCAGTATTGTTGGAAAATTCCTAAATTGCGACGAAAAATGAATTGACCTATGTCTTGGTTATTGACCCGATACAAAGTGAAATTAAAATCCGGTGAATACCAATAAAAACAATGTATAACCATAATATTAATAATAATAATAATAATAATAATAATGATAGATAGATAGATAGATAGATAGATAGATAGATAGATAGATAGATAGATAGATAGATAGATAGATAGATAGATAGATAGTAATAGAAGATTAATATGTTCCTAAATAAATTTACGCGTTAAAGAATTATTTACTGTTTAATTTATAAATTGATTTAAGTGTTTAAAATTATATTTGTTCAATTGTTTACCCTCTAAATAATTCTTAAAATAAATATTTGTTTGTTAAAACTATTGTTCTATGGAAATCGTGCTTTGATAGAAATATCTGTGCGACTTCTAAAGCATGTACCAGAAAGCTGTAAATAATAATAATAATAATAATAATAATAATAATAATAATAATAATAATAATATAATTGCAATTCAAGATGGGGTAATAAAACCCGCAATTATGATAAATACGTACTGAAGAGCAGTATAAAAGATTTCTGTAGAATGTGTAATAAACCAAATAAGACCATCGACCATGTGATAGCAGGTTGCCCAGTTCTTGCCAACACTTCATATCTAGGGAGGCACAATCAAATAGCCAAAATAACCCATAGACAATTGGCATCAAATTATAGACTAATTGAGAACCCTTTACCATTTTACAAGTATTCACCTTCACCGGTTATAGAAAATAGTGAAATAGTACTCTATTGGGATAGGCCTATTGTCACTGCTAAAATTGTGGATTATAATCACCCGGACATAGTAGTGATCAATAAAATACAAAAGTATGCCAGAATCATAGATGTATGCTGTCCACTGACAAAAAATCTCAATAAGACAGAATCGGAGAAGTTTGGCAGCAGAAATCCAACGTGTTTGGCAACGGAGTAAGGTTGAAATAGTGCCAATAATCATCTCAGCCACAGGAGTGGTGACGGACCGATTTGCTTCAGGTCTTATAAAAATAAGATTATCAAAAGGAATTTGCATAACCATCCAAAAAGCTTTAATCCTACAGACTTGCCCAATTGTGCGAAAATTTTTAAATTGAACGACGGACAAAGATGAATTTCTTCTCCGTCTTTCCTCAGATCTGTCATTACCAGTTGCATTTGCTAGAGCCTAAGTCGTACGAATAGATAGATAGATAGATAAAATTTATACATTCCTGTACTAAACATTAAAATGCATATACATTAACATATAAATGAATAAACTTACATATCACACAAATATACATACATACATATACGCGTGTATACATAGAGAGACGAAGGAACCCTCACATACACACCAGTCAGAACTTATTCAGTCATATTCAGAAGAAATGAAATCACTTCACTTCACTTCACTTGACTTCACTTTACTATACGTTTTCACCCTATTGACTAATTTCCTATATTTTTTTTCTAAAACCTCGCGCTGAGCAAGGAAAGGGCTCAAAAACTGCCGCAGGCAAATCGTTCCAATCTACTGTAGTTCTGTTTACAAAGGAGAATTTCCCTACGTCCGTTCTTTGTATTTTTGTTCTAATTTTATATTTGTGATCAAATCTATTTAAATAATGTGGTTTATCTAGCCTTCCCCGAATTTCCTGCCATGCAGAGCAACAAACGTAAGATATATACAGCGCGCAAAGTCGTGCCCTCTTCCTCCGGTGTTCTAATGATTCCCAATGCGCAGGTGTGTTCTTCCGAAATGTATATTTTGCCGCTCTGTTTTGTATCCTCTCTAAGCTCTTTAAGTCCTATTCTGTAGGATCCCAACAACTAGCCCGTATTCCATTACTGGCGTAACAAGCGAGGTATACGCGATTTCCTTTGCTTTCGTATTACATTTTTTAAGATTTCTCATGACAAAATGCAAATACCTCCAAGCTTTACTCACTACATAGTTCGTTTCATAGTTTCTCCCATTCCACACACTACATAGTTTCTCCCATTCCAATTTACAATCCAGGAGAATGCCAAGGTATTTACAAATAGATGAATGGTTCTCAATGCTTACTGAGAAAAGTACAGAAAAATATAATAATAATAATAATAATAATAATAGTAATAATAATAATAGTAGTAATAATAATAGTAGTAATAATAATAGTAGTAATAATAGTAGTAGTAATAATAGTAGTAGTAGTAATAATAGTATAATAATAATAATAATAATAATAATAATAATAATAATAATAAAAACTAAACTCTGAAAACTAAACTCAGTGCTGGCAGGAAAATTAAGGCTATAAATACCTATGTAATTCCAGTGCTTACCTACAGCTTTGGTATTGTCAGATGGACACAAACCGAACTAGAGGCATTTAATACAAACTGCAGAGTACTTTGCACCAGATTTAGATGTCACCACCCTAAAAGCGCAGTTGAGAGATTCCACCTACCTAGGTCTTTAGGAGGAAGAGGTGTCATAGATATTGTGAATCTCCATCACCAACAACTGGAGAGACAGCGTCAGTACTTCCGCGAAAAAGCTAATGGAAGCAAGATACATCGGATTGTAACATACATTGACCGGAAAATTACACCATTGAATCTGTGTGATGAAACAATGAACCTACAAAAGCAAATACAGACCAATGAGATGAAAATCAGCAACTGGAAAGAGAAGCAACTTCACGGACGCTACCCATACCAGATAGAGGGAGAACTGATGGACCGTAAGTCGTCAATTAAATGGCTGTGCTTGGGAGAACTTTTTGCTGAAACAGAGGGTTTCATGGTAGCTATTCAGGACCAAGTAGTAGCAACTAAAAACTACCGTAAATTTATCCTGAAAGACAATAACGTTCGCGATGACAAATGTCGGCTATGTGGAGAACATAGAGAAAATATAGACCACATTATCAGTGGATGCAGCTCTCTAGCATCCTCAGAATATACAAAACGACATGACAACGTTTGTAAAGTGGTTTATCAGCAACTATGCCACAATAATAACCTTTTGACGGTAACCGAACACCATACTATAAGTACACACCCGAACCAGTCATTGACACAAATAATCACAAAATGTACTGGAACAGGTCCATAATAACAGATAGGTCTGTATCATCTAATAAACCGGACATTGTATGGCATGACAAGAAAAATAAAAAGGTGTATCTGATTGATGTCGCAGTCCCGCTAGCTCACAACATCCCAAAGAAAAGAAGTGAAAAAATTCTAAAATATCAACCTCTGGCAAATGAGATAAAGGAAATGTGGAGTGACGTGGAAATGGTGACGATTGTACCAATAATTCTAGGCGCCACTGGTGAAATTCCTAAGTTCCTACATGAATCCCTAGCTGAACTGCAACTGAAGAAGGGGTTATACATCCAGATGCAAAAGATTGTCATACTGGACACATGTAACATCGTGAGGAAGTTTCTGAACATTGATGGTTGATCCAGTGCTGATTATGACAGTTGGAACGTGTATCTCTTGTTCATGGTAACCGAGATGCACGAGTGGAAACAAGTTAAATTGTGATGATAGTAATAATAATAATAATAATAATAATAATAATAATAATAATAAAATAATAATAATAATGCCATAATAAACATCCAGAAATGTGTCATACTTAGTACGTGCACATTGGTCCGAAAATTCTTGGGAAGTAATGAGTGTGTTTAGTTGCTATTTTAATCACATTAGCATTTATGAATATTATAAATGTTAAATTTTTATTAGTCTATTACTGTTGATTTTTATTGTTGTCTTGCTTTGATGTATTGTATCTGTATGACTACAATCTATGTACCAGTGAACTGTGAATGAATAAATAATAATAATAATAATAATAATAATAATGATAATAATAATGATAATAATAATGATGATAATAATAATGATAATAATAATAATGATGATAATAATAATGATGATAATAATAATGATAATAATAATAATAATGATAATAATAATAATGATAATAATAATAATAATAATGATAATATAATAATAATAATGATAATAATAATATGATAATAATAATAATAATAATGATAATGATAATGATAATAATAATAATAATAATAATAATAATAATAATAATAATAATAATAATAAAAGAAAAGTATTCCAGGGAGTATCCCACGAAGGCAGTGCCGTGTGGGTGACGTGGGCGCCGGGCGGCGCTCCGCAGGTCAGCGCGGCGTAGGCGCAGGCGCGCGCGCCCACCGCGACCTCCCTGATAAGAGCCGGCCAAACGGCAACGCCGCCGTCCGGCCCCGGCCCCAGACAGCTGAACGCTTCGCGTCTCTCCGCCCGCCCGCCTCCTTGCGAATGTCACTGCGCCCACACAGGAAGGAGTGGGAACGGGTGTTTGAATCGACGGGCAATTGCGGTGGGGGAAATGGATTGGCAGTACCTCGGCACGGTTTTAACCGAACGGTTTATTGTTCCGTAACCAACAGACGCGTTCTCTGGAGGATAATTCTAGCGGCCGACTGCTTTGATCGGTAGTTTGTCGTGGTTTCTCTGATCAACACCAGGTGAAACCCGGAGCAGTACCCTAAAAAACGGACCGCGCGCGATCTTTCCTTTCTCTTTCTTGTCCTGTCCTGTCCTATCCTATCCAGTTACACACACGTACACTAACATTCACTGCACTACCACGTATTCCGAAAGACCGGTCGGGAGCTTAGAGTTTGTCCCGGCTGGGGCGGTGCCCCGCTGGTGGGAGAGTCCTGGTTAGGGGAAACCCCACTAGCCGACGGTAGGTCGGCGCCGGATCTCGTTATCCAGCGGAGGGGGGGGAGATCACCGCCATCTCCAATTGCCAACTATTAACCATCAGGTCATGTCGTTCATCCTTTTACCTAGTCGTTCCATTCTCTTTTCATCCGCCATCCATTCCTCCTATCTCAAAATTCAAAATTTATTGCTTATTTATTTTTTAAAATAGATTTTACTACATGGGAGTTTTTGTTTTTTTTTCTCCCTTTCAAAATTCAAAATTTAAGTAGTATATGACTTAGTGTAGGGATCACAGAATTTTGAAAATGTGCACACAATCCACTTTTCCCCATAGCACGTCATACGCAGTTTTTAACTGTTTTTTTGACGTAAAATAAATAAATAAATAAATAAATCTCTTCCCCGCCTGGTCATTACCGTCCGTACAAAAGTTAACGCTGCTCTTCAGTGCCCTATCCTTTCAGTCCGCGTGCACTACAACTTGGGTTTTCGTAACGTGGCCGATGACATTTGATCATTTTTCCACCTCCCGCCTTATAAAATGAATCTTTTTAATTCATTCGCGAACGTCCTTCTCAACGGGGCTCATGGTCTCAAACATTTATCACTGTTATAAAGATTCATTTTATAACGCAGGAGGTGTAAAAATGATCTCATGTCATCGGTCACGCTATAAAAACCGAAGTATAGTCACACGCCGCTACATACGGCGCATCCGCCTCTGCAGATTTCTCTTGGGTTTCGCTGCCCATCCCTCTGCAGGAAGTGCCCTGCCGTCTCGTCGGTAGCTGAATAGTGAAGCTATCACATGCCGTCACTTACACGCTACACTCCAGTATCCGAGTTTTCTCCTTTGACTAATTGTTCTCACGTGTCAGACGATTACCTAATTTATGCATTTCATCCATTCTCTCCTCAATCATATTTTGGTAAAAAAATAAAAAAAAAAATAAAAAATTGATTTTGCGTGAAGTTCTTATTCGTTTCGAAATTTATTTTAATTGTTGTCGGTGTATGTTCAATTCGTAAATGAAGTTTTACTGAATATATTTCTGACTTTTAATGACTTGGTCGTTGTAAGTTAAAAATAAGATGTTATTGGCAATTAAAATGAGGTTGCACATATCTATAACTATAATATATTTCTTTTTTCTCGGGGGGGTTTCTCACCCGTGGTTCATGGTTTGAGGGGCCTCTAGGCATACCACATTCCTAGCATTGCATATTGAGAACTGTGCGAACAATCCGGCAGGTTTCAAGAATTACTGACTTTTGAGTTTTTGGGATAATTTTGTGAAGAGGAAGACCTACTTTTTCTAAATAATGCTTTAGATTTTTGTTAACCAGACCTGTAGCTGTTATTACAATTGGTATAATTTCAACAGTCTCAAGTTTGTATCTTTCTTGATATTCTATTGCTAGGGGAATGTATTTTGAGATGTTTTCTGTTTCTGCATCATTGATGTTGTGATCTGTAGGGTGTGTAACATCAATGATGAATGCTTTCTTTTCTTGTACGTTATGTTGTAGAATGTCTGCTTAATTTGCCGGGATCGTTTTATCAGTATGTATTGGAAAGTCGTAATACATTTTGAACTGTTTACTTTCTATGACGGATTTGGCTTTGTATTCATAATAAGGGATGATTTCCTCTTTTGCCAGTAGAGCATGTTTGGTTGCCAGTGCTTGGTGTACAATATTTGCAGTTAGGTTGTGCCGATGTAGATACTTCGTATTGGCGAGGTTTGTGCACCCAGTGATGAGATGGTCTATTGTCTCTGATGATCGATGACATACTCTATATTCGTCATTAACTTCTAGTTTTTCAATAAAACTTTTGTAGTTATTTGTTGAAATAACTTGGTCCTGAATTGCTTGAATGAAACCCTCAGTCTCTCCAAATAAGTCCATCTTTGAGCCACGCACTGAGCATCTAGTCGCATTTCTTGGGGAAATCTCCATGGAGGGTTTGGACTTCATACTTGAATCTTTTTCTGACTGACGTGATATCGGGTATTCTGCACTGTTGCTCAGATTTGAGGGAGTATTGCCTTTGTCACATACTACTGCTTTATGTAGAGGCGACAGTTCAGATTGAGAGTTGAAGTATATTTTTAGACTTGTTACCTGGCAGTTGTATAATGCATAACGCTTATTTATTTATATTATTATTATTATTATTATTATTATTTAAAAGGAAATCCTCTCAATTGTTATTTTTGTAGACAAATAATTTTTTAGTACTTATCATATTTGACGCATTCTTTGGTTAATAATTTCACATAGAATTAAAAAGCAACTAGATATCGAAATATACTTTCCGAACAGTTTTCTAATACACGTCAAAGATATGTCTTGTGGTAGATAGTTACAGGCTTCATTATTCTGGTACAAAATAAACCATCCTAAATTTCTTTTTTAAACCCAATATATTCCATCATCTCCAAAACATACTTTTCCGTGTTACTTCGTGAAGAAAACCCTCCAGACGCAAGAAACCTTTGAAAATCATGGAACAAACTTTGGTAATTACGTAGAGAAACATCGTCTGCAGGAGAACGAGGCTTCACCGCGAGCGAGAGAGCCGCGGTACGTGCCGGGTGGGCGTGGCATTTGCCTACAGTACAGGCAGCGTGTAAGCGACTCTGGCAGTTCTCTCGCCACGTGCTGTGGTACGTCATGTGACCTGCTCTGAAGCAATCGGCTTGCGAGGATTTGTTTACTTTACTCACGGCCAGATTTCAGCGTTGCCGCTCATCTGACTCGCACGAAATGGCGAAGGCGATACGGTTCGGCTTTGGCGAAAGTCATGAACATGGTATCAAGACGTGTCATAGCTAGAGAGCGAATTTTTATGTAATTACATAGTTTTTGTCTTTCTGCTTTCCGTTCTCAAAATTATAATCTTGGTGATTCCTCGCTGTCTAAGCTTAATACGTATCTCATTTTTTCGTTACGTATGTTTTTACATATTTAGTTCATATTACATATTTTACATATTTTGCCATTTTCACAAAATATTTTTACTATTATATCAATTGACTTCAATTTTATTAATTATTTTTTTAATGAAAATATTTTTTTTTTTAAATTAGCATTTTTACATACATTATCACTGCGTGCTGTCTACTTGAGGCATATTACGTGAAGACGCGGTAGATGTCAGTCCAGCGCACCTGCTTCAGTTCTCTGTAGCGGGAAGTGCGCGTCAGTGACTCAGATCATTTTCATCTTTAGGTGCGAAAAGTATCACAAACACCGCGTTTCGTGACCTTTAACCTGAACATCTGCGATCGACGACTTGCGACGTCTAATGCTGCACGCTGCAGCGATTGTTCACTGGCCGTACATATCACCAACTTGTACGATGGCTTCTATTGCGCCTAATCTGACTGCCAAACTACGGTACTGCATAAAAAAATAGATGAAGCTTTTACTACTGATTTACTGACTGAATGATTTTTAATACGTTCGCATTCTTTTTCAAAGTTGTTTAGGCATTTTTTATAAATGTTATTTCGTAAAATGAATATGTGGTTTATAATTTATGTATTTTAATATTACATATTATATCAGATATTACGTATCTTTTTACATATTATTGTTTTCATTACCTATTTACGTAAATATTTTGATGTTTCATACTGCATATTTTTCCGGTCTCTAGTCATAGCCTGTCGGTAAGTGTTGATGTTTCGAGATGTGATGTATCTGTGATGTAGGTGCTTAGTAGTAGTATGCGGCAGCAGCACTTTGAACCGTCTGCGTCGCTTATACGCTGCCAGTACTGTAGCGCGTGCGTTGGTCGGGTCGGGTCGGGACGCACAAAAGGAACAAGGAGCGGACACGGCGGCGGCGGCGGCGGCGGCGGCGGCGGCGGCGGCGGCGCGTGCGTCGTCGTCGTCGTCGTCGGCCGAGGAGCGCGGCCGTCGCTAACGAGCTTCGTCCGGTGCTCCGCCGCCGCCGCCGCCGCCGCCGCCGCCGCCGCCGCCGCCGCCGCCAGGCGCGCTGGCCGCCGGCCGCGGTGGCGCGTCGGCGGCGGCGTCCGCCCGCGTCCCCGACACACCGCGTCGCCGCGCACTGGTTGAATCGGGCCAAAACCCTGCCCACAATGGCAACACTCTTCATGTCAGTAGTCATATCGGACCGCACAAGGCGCTGGTCGGCGCATGGGAGGGGGTGGTCCAGGCGTCGGACTGGCAGGGCAACCGGAGCGGTCGCTTCGAGGGTGGGGGCGGTCTGGGAACATCTGCGGGCAGCTAGTGCGGAATGATGTGCGAGGACAGATCGTCTGCAGCTGGTCGGCGGGCTCCATTGCGCGACCGGCCCAAAACTCTGTAATGAGGTAACGCGGTCCGCGGGTCTTCAGCGTGGGAGGTCTGTCACGTGACTGCTCGCTAGAGACGCCGGTGGAGTGTTGGCGATTGGCATTCGAGTTTGGGTCGAATCGCGGTGCGGAGGCACTTTGTTGCTCCGTGAGGGGTGGTCGCAGGTTTGCGAGGGTGGCCACAGCAGATGCCGGGAGCGGTGCTACAAGTTAGCACGCTGGGGTACGCTACGTCAGGCTGGGGCGGCTTGACTCAGGAATGGTAGTGCTGTGGAGGGCAGCGGTAGTTTCCGGAGGAGTATGTAAATAAACATTGTAATATACAGTCATTGTGAATAAACCTGTACAAAGAAACTACGTGTCTGTGTTGTTTTTCACATCACTACGACGTTACAATAGAATTATGGTACTTACTAAAACAATGGATTTTATTGTTTCTTCGTTTGTTAATTTATATGTATAATTGTTTATATGTTTCTTCTTTCGGCCTTGGAAAAAAGCTGATGTAAACAAACCCGAGGTATTCATCCGCCTTGCTCCGCTCGCACTACTTTCGGCCACGTGCGCCCGGTATAGTCAGTGGTCGATCAAAAAGAGAACCCGTCATATGCATATCACCAGGCGAATATTAACTTTTCTAATAGCTCCGCAAACGCGTGCAAGAAACTACGTAAATGTAAAACTAATTTGCAAAGTTAAATTTTTAACCACTTTGAAAAGTTCAATTTTCTTAAAAATCTTGCCGAGAATGAAGTGAACAAGTGAATGTCAATATGCAATTTACATTATTTCAACTGTATTAACTAATATTCACGCTTTAATCTCATGCAAACAATTTACTTACGATCACTCTGCTTCAGGAACAGGTTAAATTCCTTCCTTATCTGAAACAGATGATGATGACTATCTTGTCCACGACAATGTCACTGAAGCCATCTCCCTTCCACATCCTCTCTTCCTCTTTAATAGTATGCTCTACACCAGCGTTCTGGCGTCACTTTACCATGACTTTACCGAGAAGTTCTGCAAAGCGCTATAAATTTATTGAAAACGTTTGATACCACACTTTTTCGCCACTCCGTGATAGTTTATCTCTGTAGTAAATCACTATGGAAGGACCTGCACCGCTGACATAAGCGAACGTTTCGAACTGCTTGACAAACATTTCTTAACTGATCTGCTTCGCTTCCCATGAGTATACCGACTCCCCCCGTGCATATCCGAACCTGCGTCTGTCATCTGTTCTTACGAAATCAACAGCTCCAGTTACTTCTATGCGTGCGTGGGGTACAGTTCGCCTCTTCACTCTCCGGATTCATTTTTTTTCGTTAGAGCTGATATCAAGGAGGCACTGGACACACAACAGTCACCGACATCGATATCTCCTCTTCCGGAAGGGCAGGCGTGGGAACAATGGTCTTCTTATTTTACAATCTCAGTTACAGATTGTAAGTTTCGTCTGGTATTTTAACATTGTGAGAGATTTGAGTCACTACATCGAAAACTATTTTCTTCTGCACACGAACACGCTTGAGGTTGTAACGCGTCAACTAACCAATGGCAAGCATCCCAAAGCACGAGCTATTGTTTACATCCACTTTTTCTTACGTGAACGGAGAATAATGTTGTATTAGAGATCTAAATGTAAACTGTGTATTAGATATTGTAATTGGTGCGTTCGCTAATGACACTGCAGTTGATGCGACCAACAATAAACTTAAAAAGAAGCAAAATTCAAAGTGCGCGTTCGGAATTCTGACTTAGCAGTATCTCGTTCAGAAGACGTTGGTACACACTACTTCAGCTACTCTTTGATGTGTTAAGTTAATATCTTACTCTCATCTCCATCCAACTACATACTCAAGTCATTGCGGATAACTCGAACTCATTTCCCCTCCTGCTTACATGTCGATTATTGGAGTTCCTATGCATTTTCAAACGAAATATAATGGTATTGCAGCCCATTCAAGCCATGGAGATTATATTAGTGCACACTGCGTCCAGGGTTAAATATCTAGATAATGATGTGTAAAAGACGACCATGATGTGTAAAAGACGGACAGGCACGTTCGATGCAGCTGATAAAAAGATAACTTTGTTCTTCATCTGTCATACAAATCTGAAGTCTCCTACCCTGTTCTGTCACATGGCAATTCAGTTCCAAGTGTATAAACGCGTTTAAATATTCCTATAGTTCTTGAAAATCATGAATTTTATTCTGAAAAGATGGACAACACGGAAAACAATATTTCTGGATGTATTGCAAAGTATATTAATCTAACTTCTACAAAAATAGTAATATTGAGAATGTATAGAGATTTTTGCCTCAGGCAAAGTCATTTGTAAAAAATCAGCTCCTTAAAAGAAGTCATAAGCAATACAATTTTTTGAAAAACACCAGTTTTTTTCTCGTAAATTGCGTTTGAAATTTATGGAATTAAAAATACAATTATTTTAAAAACCTTTAATTTTCTCTTCAATTTTTTTCCGCGAATAGAAGAAGAGGCGCTTAAAAGTATGGCAGAAGTCTCGTTTCCGTTGAATTCTCCATCTCTCGTTTTCGTTGAACTCTCCAGGGTTTTCAAAATATCAGTAGTTTTCGCGCAATTTTGCGTGAAATAAAAGCAGTTTTAAAAACAATATTTTCTTGAAAACAGCTCAGTTTTTTCCCTTTATTTTCACGGAGAGAAAAAAGTACCCATATAAAAGAGGTGCAGGTCCGATGTTCGTTGAACTTTGTAAATTTTTGAAAATTGTATTATAAATAACACGAGAAAGTTTACTTTATTATAGATACACTAGTTTCATTTCATGACAAGGTCATGTTTCATAATATTTTAAATTTACGTTCCGTCATAACAGTAAACATTTGTTTCATTGTGTATGAACAATCATGCTGAGTGATCCATTTACTGGTTCATGTGCTTCTATTTTATTGAAGAGAATGCTTCTGAGGTCAAGATTGTTTCTGATATCATTGTGTCCTCTTTCAAGATCAATTAAAATTCACCAATGCAATGGTTGACTAAGTAAATGTTTTGAAAACAAAAGTACTTTCATATATTCTGCAATACCGGTTAATATGACCAAGACGAATAGGATTCAGTCGCTGTCTGGAGGAGAGTTCTAGTGGCCGGCTGCTCTGATCGGTAGTTTTCCGTGGTTTCTTCGATCAACACCAGGCGAATGCCGGAGCAGCACTCACGAACGGGCCACGGACCGCGCGCGATCTTTCCTTCCTCTTCCTTGTTCAATCCTTTCCCCTTACACAGACACACTTACACTGACATGCACTTCACTACCACATATACCGGGAGACCGGTCGGGAGCTTAGAGCTTGTCCCGGCTGGGGCAGTGCCCCGCTGATGCCCCGTCCTGGTTGGGGGAAACCCCACTAGCCGACGGTAGTTCGGTGCCGGATCTCGCCATCCAGCAGGGGAAGATCACCGCTAACTCCCGAGAAAGAACATTCACTACACTAACGGGACTAATGACCACAGCAGTTGACGCGCCCGGAAACACGACAAATCAATCAATCAATAAATCAACGAATAGAACTTGAAAGACATGGAAAATATTCCAAATTCTTGAATTTACAAAACTCAGTTCTGTGAATTTCCTCTTAGTTACTGTCAAATTTTGGAGGGTTTCCGCCAGTTCCGCCAGCTTTTCTTGATTTTAGTTCTAGAGAGGGATCGGCTTCGCAGCATACTTTGGAAATGAAAATAACCCAGTGGTTAACAATGCAGCCTAGGAACAATAAGAAGGCGCTAGGCACGTGCATCAACCCAAAGAAATCGACGTTAAATTCAAAACCTAAATTCCTGTGTTGACATATTTAGGGTTTCTGTAACATCAGGGAAACAATTTCGAAAGGAAACAATAGGAAATTTCGTAGCGGAATATCTGTTTTTCAGAATTTGTGACCAAGTTGAAGAATTGTTGTTCTTATTTGAATGAACAAAAACAAAAGACAATTTGTTCAGCAGATTTTTATTTGTGCTTTAGACAATGTTGCCATCATCATGTTGAAGGGATGTCGGTTGGCTATCAGTTATCTTTTCGGCGCCGTATTTTGACAGTACACTGACTTTCGACTTTGGCCATCTTGTCACGTGAATGATAACGGTAACTATTAAAAATCGTAATCATTTCTTTCTGAATTGTGAAAGTGTTCACAAGTTGGTCTTCTTTTTAGTATTTTGATATTCAGAAATACATTGGCGTGTAATAATATTTTCTGCTCAGAAAAGCAGGATACCATGACCCTAGCAATTAATATCATTTGATTCTGTAAGTGTTATTTTATAATTTAGCGTGTGTGTAGTCTTTAAGAATATGGACAAATTCTCCAGAACTTGGTTTCCTGTAAAATACCGTTTCGTATCGTAAGAATATGGTTTACATCTTTCTGTCGAGAAATAGTCTAGTTTTTCATGTTTCTATTCTGTCTGTTCTACCAAATTTGTGTGCAGATGGGACAATTACAAGGGGATGTTTCTCTGAGAGGGTCTGTCTTCATCATTACGAAATAAACATGACAGTAAGTGGCACTAATAGTGTTCTTCTCAAGTTAGATTGATCGTTTCTGCTCAGTAATGCGTAATTGCTTCGAAACGAGTTGATTGCGTAATTCGACCGGCGCCCTTGTTTACCACAGGTATCTTATTTCGACTGATGGAACTGATTAAGACAGTCGATAAGTAGAACATCTGACACACAATACAAATGAGTCGTTAAGTGTTCACGATGAAAGATGTGAGAACAGAAAGTTCAACAAACAACATGTTTCGAAAGGGCACTCTTGATTTGATCTGTTCTAGTTTCGTACGTACTCCAATGGAACAGAATCGGTAAAAGAATGAGGCTTAGTACAAAAGTAAAAAAAAAAAATGTATGTGTCAGGCAGCCGTGTAGCATTGTGAGACGAATCTAGGTTAACTCTACGCACATTCATTCACTCAGTTTGAAAGTTTTCTTTTGTCCGTTTTATAGTTTCCATTTCAAGAAACATGCGGAGAGGACAAGAATGCATTTCGTTTTTTCAAGAAAAGGAGCCTTCCGTTGCGTTCTTCACTCGACTTCGTGCTCGTCAAAGAACAAGCAATAATGTATAATTGCAAATGCACTAAACTGCGAGTCTTACAATAGTGAGGTTGGATTAAATCATTATGTGGTAATGTTATCCACTGTTTAATGACATGTTACCAAAAACGATTTCAATGCAAAATACAACACCGCAAGTACAAGTGTAAACAAGTGCTACAAAATGCCAAAACTTAATTTTTAGACGGTTTGATTGGTGATGAATGTAAAATACTGTTCCCAGACTAATGTTCACCAAAGCAAATTCTTAAATAGGAAGAAGAAAGAGCAACCTTCTCTTATTTAATGCTTATTTTAGCATCTCTGAAGATAGGCTCGAAGGCAAACTTATTTTTCCATTAAAACAACACAGAGTAAACAGATTTGCAGAATTTCTCTCGGAAAAGGAGTACAAAGCGCACTGACCTCCCGGTCAGTGACGCTGCAGTGAAATCAGTTGATGCTCTGAGCTACCGCTCCCGGTAACGGGGCCGAGCTGTAGGGAGCGAGACCCTTGTCTGTCTATTCGGAGGCCGCCGGCGCTTCCCGGAAAGCTGCTGGTTTTCCTTCGCCCGGACATCGTCGCAGAAGCCCCACCCCCCGTCCCCCTCTCCCCTCACACCCCTCTTCAGCTCTTGCACCCCGCCCCGCCCCGCCCCGCCCCGCCACTCCCCTCCCCTTCCTGCCCGCCCTTCCGCCCCTCCTCCCGCCCCTCCCCTGCCCCGCCCCGCCCCGCCCCGCCCGCCCCGCCCCGCCCCGCCCTGCCCCGCCCGCCCGCCCCGCCCCGCCCCGCCCTGCCCCGCCCCGCGCCACGCTGCGTCGGCTTTCCCGGAACGTCGTGAATGAGCGCCCACTGTTCGGACAGCGCCGGGGCCGCGTGGTGCACCGCGTCTCTCCCCCACACCTCGCAGGCGCCTTTTCTTCCCAGCACTCGGCTCAACTCGTGTCCTCACCTCACCCGCAGTGCATCAGTCCCCACACCTGGCACAGACACTTGCTTGTACCACACATTAAAAAATACAGATTTTTCGTAATTTCATATTGTATTGTAACATATGCAATATTTTTGAATACAGACGTTGCTGTGGCTACCGATCAAAACGTAACCAAGGAGGCAACGTCTTAAATACAAGAGAATGGAAATGAAGATCAGCCGAATGTCGGGCATGAAAACACATGTCCCGACCGTTATCGGAACTGTGGGATTTGTTTCGCAAAATTTGTGTAAAACGTCTCAGCCTTCCAGGTCATTCAAACGACTGGCAAGACATTGCTTTGTTAGGAATAGCCCACATTTTGGGTTAAGTATTGTAGAGGCACTGCCAGACCCTGGATCTGCTCCTTAGGAATCAGGAGCTTTTAATCAACCGACTCATAGCATCTTTAGTCGTGAATTAGAGGAATAATAATGATAATATTAAGAAGAAGATGAAAACAAACGTAATTTTTGTTATTGAAATGGTTAGGATGTACGAAAATCTACGCTTACTGCTACTATTACCAAACCTTTCCGAATTTAACTTCAGAAAGTATTAAAAACATTAGTATTTAATCGCATTTTAGGCATTAGGAACTCAAAAATACTGCATTAGAAATACCAGTATTTACTCGCGAACACCGGGAGCAGTAACTCAGTGCATCAACTGATGTCACTGCAGCACCTCTGACCGGAAGATCCTAGCTTCGAGTCCTGACGGCGGCAGGATTTTCGACACTAGCTTTTCAGCTAGGTCGAATTCACTCGCTGTCTGGAGGAGAATTCTAGCGGCCGGCTGCTCTGATCGGTAGTTTCCCGTGGTTTCTCCCATCAACACCCGGCGAATGCCGGAGCAGTACCCTAACAAACGGGCCACGGATCGCACGCGATCTTTCCTTCCTCGTCCTTCTCATATCCTCACTTACACTAACACGCACTACACTACTAGATATTCCGGGAGACCGGTCGGGAGTTTACAGCTTGTCCGGGCTGTGGCGGTGCCCCGCTGGTGGGAGAGTCCTGGTTAGGGGGAAACCCCTACTAGCCGACGGTAGGTCGGTGCCGGATCTCGCCATCCAGCGGGGGAAGATCATTGCCATCTGCCGAGAAAAAAAGCATGCACTACACTAACGGGACTAATGACCAAAGCTGTTGAAGCGCCCGGAAACACGAAAAAATCAATAAAAAATACTTGGGGAAACGCCGTTTTAACAAGTACATCCCTAGAGAAACGCGATGTGGAATCTTTCTGCCAGAAGATGTTACAGGCATCTTACGACAACATACGAGGCCCACAGAAGGCGCGCTACTTTCTGAGAATCGCTACTTGGTAGCATCTCAACGCCTCCGAATGAACATGACTCACAGTGAAATGAAATGACATCCAAAGCTCAAATAACGCACTTCCTGTAATTTTCAAGAGAGAAGAATTTCAATCGTCCTTAAAAATGCTTATTATACAAAATGCAGTTAATACTTCAGTACTGCAAATAATAATAATAATAATAATAATAATAATAATAATAATAATAATAATAATAATAATAATGACTTTAATACACTAAATTACATTTTAGAGTAGGATATTATTATGAATAAAATTAGAATTTAAATGAAATAAAAAATGGATTATAAAATGTGAACATATAGATATAATTTTGAATAGAGTACTGCGGCCGAAAAAGCTTTCTGCTGAAATAAACAAATATGACAAAACAAGGCCCAATTTCACTTCAATGATGCAAATGTGAATTCCACATTATTTCCTACCTTTATGTTTATTTTCAATGTTTTCTAATTTATATTCAGTAAATTGCTTTTTATTTATTATATTTCATTTACACCGAGTGTCACATAAAGACGTATTTGAACCGGAAAAAACATATGTAGGATATGTAGGATATGTTCTCTGTTAAACCTTTGAAGATTTATTTTAGTATTAAGCATGGAGATGAGTAAAACGTTTGGGTGGGTGTTGAAGGGCGGTTGGTAGGTTATTCTGCGTTGCTTTATTTTTTCCTTCATAGTGGATATTTTTCGATCTTGACGAACAGTGTCATGGGATATGTACCAGTTACAGGGTACGTTGGCGGGGGTATTTTGATTCAAATTTACGAAGAATGGATTGTTGGATGTCTGGCAGAAACCACAGCTGTTTTGCGAAGTTCCATGCTGGTCGGAAAGTTGCTTTGTAGAGGAGTACTTTGTTTGGTACTTTGTGTAGATGACTGCATTTCTAATTTTCTGAAATTATTAATAAATTGGAGTTTTGTTCTGATAATACTTTAATTGGATTATTGAAAATGAAGCGTTTAGTTGATTCGTTTAGTAAACACGTTTTTTCAAGAAAGTTATCTTAGCCAAATGTTGAGAGATCCGACTAGAAAAACCATCAGTGCAAACAATAACGACATGTTGTTAAATCAAACGATCGATTTTAATGTACTAGTATTGTACGTATATATCGGCAGATAAGACGATGGATCTCAAAAAATTGGACATATTCAAAAACATTTCTTACATTCATCTGAGGCTAATGGTTTCTGAAGTACTTTGTCCTCACTTTCGTTGTTGAGACGTTCGTCATGTGGTCCCATTCTGTATCTTCCTCTAGAAACTTTTTAGTGGTAGTACATACATGGTCGTGATTCGGTGCACCCTTCTAGAGGCAAAAACGCAAACATGATGCAGGCTTTTCTTTTATCATAATATTACAACAATGCCCGAAAGCCCTAATTTGAGTGAATGATTGGTAGAACCCAGTGCTGCCGGTTATCAGAAATGCTGATCGCCGATCTAAACTAAATCCATAGAGCATTGATAGTTCCAGGGCAGTCTTATAGGACTGATATATTCCAAACTATTAAACCTTCACGAAAATGTGTCTCGTGTTATCTGAAAACCGTTCTTTCTGCAGAACTATACGGTAGTTTTAAGATTATTTTTGCATTAGAGGGGCAATTTTCATAGAGGGGAGATTAGTAGCCATTTAATGTAAACAAACGTGTTGTCTTGCGTTACTATTTTACAATTCTACATTACGTTGTAATCAAAGCAAAAAGAACAACAACAACAAATTTTGTTTTTACCCAATTGATGATCGTCGAAAACGTTTTGCTCGATTATACAAATGTCTGTGGATTTAGGAAGTGCAGATTCTGACGCCCGTACACTATTAATCCATTTCCTAATGGTTTTAGCATCAGGAACCTTATCATGACGAGCCAAACCAAACCGCCTACGAAAAGACCTCTGTGTCGCCACCACACTATCATTGCTTTTGAAGAATGTTTCAACGACAAAGCCTCTATGCTCACCAGACCACTGCATGGCGACTACTGAAATGAAAATGGCATCGTTTTCCCGACCTAACGCCACCTGCGCGCTCTACAGTGAGTGTTTGAAACTAGGGAGTCCATTCTGCCCCACCCTGTGTGTGTGTGTGTGTGTGTGTGTGTGTGTGTGTGTGTATATATATATATATATATATATATATATATATATATTGTGACATACCGATATGTCACGTTAAAATAAACTAACATTTATTGGTAGACAATATGGTGGAACATGCATTACGAAATATCACGAGAGCTAGAGCTTAGCAACGACCGTGAATAAACTATGTAGTTTTTGTTTTTTGTAAAGGCATTAAGAGGTCAGCTACACCAAAATATAACGAACGTATGGATTGGCTGGGTGAGAGAAGGACGGTCAAATGTTATGAAAAAAATGAAGGTAGTTTAATACGAGGTCTTCGAGGGATGAATCATGCAGAAAGATTTCATTCTGCTCTGAAACGCGCTACTGAACTGATCGTATGTTCGTGAGAGGGAACGAGTACAATCGAGATAGAATTGGGTTATCAGTGAAATTTTAAGGATAGTGAATGATATTGCAGATATTTTGATGTGGAAGCAATATTGGTGTATAAATTGGAACTTTGGACTACGGCAAGATCGCAAGATATTTCGACTGAGAAGTCTACGAGGGACATCAACGAAGAAAAGATAAGTTAACCGCGGTGTAAAATTGTAAATTGAAAGAGATCATGATCAAAGGCCTAACTTAAATTCATTAAATTGTTTGATAAAAAGTAAAAATAAACTTTGTTAAATTTTGTTCTTTAGAAAAGAAAGTGATCTTTCATTTAGTCAATCCAAACAGTAATGAACTAGGAATAGAAACATTATATTTCAGATTCCCAGCTGCGCTGTATAGTCGGCGGATCCTATAATCCATTATAGAGGTAATAAGGATTATAATTATATCGTGACCCATTGACCCAGCAAGCCGGACGCTAAGATCTTTAGCTGATATAAATGTAGAGAGAGAGGAAAATTTTGGTATATCTCAATATATATGTGGGTGTGGATGGGTGTGTGGGTGTGGATGGGTGTGTGGTGTGTGTGGTGGTGTGTCAGAAGAAATACAATGTATTCGTTCATAGTTATCGTTCCTACGCAATAACATGAACTTCAAAAAATTGGAGTTGAATCTTTTGTCCATTGTATCACAGAGTTAACAGTTCCACACCTCACAAGACATTTTTCTAAAAGTGACGAATTTTGCGGACGTGAATTGCACGTATCTTTTTCAATGCGCTCCTTTCGTTTAATTTCCGAGACGTAGGGGCTGCGGTGGGCGAGAGCGGGCGGGCGCTCGCGAGGTGGCGTGTTCGTACGATTTATCGCGCGCGTCGCCGCCGCCGTGGGCGAGGGGCGGAGGGGGGCGGGGGCGGGGCACAGGTGCGGGCGACAGCCGCCTGCGCCGCGCGCGGCCGAAGCGCCGCCGGCGCAAAAAAGAGCCCGCGGAGGCGTCAGCGAAAGCCCCGCCCCCTTTCCCCCCTCCCTCGCGCTTGCTTCAGCGGCGCAGGACATCAGCGGATGCCTCTGACCGGGAGGCACTGGGGTTCCAGTCCCGGCGGGAGCAGGATTTTCGACAGTTGCTTGTCAGCTAGGTTGAATTCAGTTTGGAAAACAAAAGTACTTTCGTGTATTCTGAAATCTCGGTTAATATGACAAAGACGAATACGATTCAGTCGCTGTCTGGAGAAAAATTCTAGCGGTCGGCTGCTCTGATCGATTCAAAGACGCTCTCAGCTTTTGGCTTCTGTTCGAACGCTTTTCGAACCTTGGGACCGGGAGCGGTAAGCTCAGTGCATCAACTGATGTCACTGCAGCGCCTCGACCGGGACCCTGGTTTCGAGTTCGACCGCGGCAGGATTTTCGACACGGGGGGCTGGGGCCCCATCCCTTCTCCCAATGCTTACCGTCAGCTCACGAGACGGGTAACCCCGGTACGCAAGGGGGGAAAAGTCGAGCGTAGCGTCTCACCAAATGTGCTTCCCGCGTCCTCAGGATGCTGTTAGACGCGACCTGCCTCACCAATAGGTCGCCATTGCTTGTGCGGTATTATACGCGCACGTTTTCTTGAGCCCTGGAACCTACCCCATCTTTGCTAACAGGGAGTTGAATTCAGAATAAATAATACCAACGAACATTGTTAACAAAATCTGATAACCAAAAATGTTCGTCGCATGTATGAAACTCTTTTGCATCGAAAACGAACTAAAAATTTGATAAAAAATTTCCCTTTGTCAAAAAAACCCAAACCCCCCATTTCTCCGCAACACACGAGGCGAAGGCTAAAGAAAACGTGCGCGTGTAATACCTCAAGTTAACTGATCCAATGTTTTTTACATTTTTTTAAACCAATTAAAGGGCATTTTAAGGCATTTTCTGGCATTTTGAAGAATTTTGGGCATAAATGCACTTTTTTTAAAAGGCTTTTTTGTATATTTTTTAGGTCATAAAAACCTAGTCATAATAAAAAGTCATGAACCGCAGAAATCGAAATATGGACTCACTTGCTCACCACTGTATCATGCCTTGTCTCATGCAACAAAGTTTGTTGTAGTGATGTATACCCCTCTCACAGAATATGGGTGATGCCCGTGGCCAATCGGGTTTTTCCACAGTTTGGGACAACCATCGCTGGACACTTGACCAATCCTGGCGTCGAGGCGTATCCGCTCTTATCATTGGCTTTTTGCTCCAAGTTTCAGCACGTCCCCTTCCTCCTCGAAGATTTTCCTCCTAGTTATCTCAAAGGGGGCGGGCAATTTCTGGAGGTCATGACGCTGCCCTAACGTGAGCAGGGGTACGGGAAGGGGGGGGTGAGGGGAAGTAGAGGAGTAACAGGAGGGCACAGAAACGAAACGGATTGGTCCGGCGGGCGCGAGGATCACCCGCCAATTGCACTAGACGTTGGCCCTGAACCCCGTGGACGCTGACGAACCAAGGGCAGCGGGTCACGGGAAGGGCTGTGACTTTTTTTATCGAGTTCTTTACCATGAAAATGAAGTCTAATTTATGGTATCTAATATTGTAGAAATTTGTGTCAGATTAAATTAATAGTTTTGAAAGTTTTGTTTACAAACTATTTTAAAATGCTAATGGTTCTAAAGAGAACATAATTATTACATAATCATTGTGAAACACACAATATAATACATTTATAATATAGACATTTCTATCAAGCAAATTGAAATTCATGTTCACATTTAAAAACTTGTATTTTGACATTATTGCCTTTTTTAAAGGGAAATGCAAGCAATAACACATTTATTACGCATTATGAAAATGTAATCGCCCATTTTTCATATGAGCAGGTGCATGCAAACAGTGATTTCGTTAATCAATTAAAATCACTGCCGGTGTCCAAGTAGATTATCATTAAAATTGTATTGTTAATATTGTTTAGACTATTTGTAAAATTGATGCAATTTTATAGTGATAATCGGAAAAAAGGAACTAGGAACTCTCATTAGAAATATTTCGAAAATATAATTGTCTTATTCTTCAACATTTTTCAAAAGTTCTATTTTCTGTTCACTGCTGAAAGATTATATTTATCCCTTCCAGTGATATTTTATTTATTTATTTTTTAAGGTAATATACAGGCAACAGTACAAATCTGATAGGGCCCTTTGAATGGGCGCTAACATAATTAATTATTTTCAACATATCACCATATATTAATAGAAAAATTTAATAATTGATATCTTTAATAAATATTAATAATATAAACAGCAAATTTTTAATTCTTTTAATTTGGGAAATCTACACTGAGTTAAATATTTTCTAAATATTTTGAATAACCACAGTAAAAAAGAATAAATTTAAAAACCCTTTAAAAATGTTACGAATCAATGTAATTTTCTTAAATCGAGCTGTTAGAAAAAAACAAAACTTTTGAATAAACTTTAAAAAATTGAGGTTTAGTTAAAGATTTCAATTCGGGACAATTTTCCAATTAAAATATTTAAGCGAACACAGTGTTTGAATCGTATTATCTTTCCAATTTATGTTAGGTTTTGTATGACCCCAGAAACAGTTTCTGAGTGTTTAGTTCGATTCAAGAAGCTCCACTAATTCAAACACCCGGGAAACCTTGACACGGTTATCGATATTGAAGTAAGAAACGTTTTTTTCCCAGGAAACAAAAGTCCTTGTTTTCATGATTAATTGTGAAATAATTTTAGCCATTGTAAGATATACATGACAAATAATTTGTGCTCATAAGATCCCAATACTTGAATGCATATCGAACCTGAAACTACATTTGGTTTTAGATCAACACGGAAAACACGAGAGATTCAATGAGATCACAAGTTCTCAAATCTGAAAACTACAGTCTTTATTATTTTCACGAAATGAAACTTCATACCTTCTTTAATAATATAAGAACTGTTTGTCTCAAATATCTTGTCAATTACATAGTGCAATATATTCATAAAATTTTCTGAAATTAGTATAAAAGTCAGTTAAAATATTTTATTAATTACAAGATTAAAAGAGTAAAAACAGTAAAAAATGACAATTTTAAAATGAAATAAATGACAAAGACAGTGTTACATCAAAACGCAAAATTAGTTATAAAGGCATGTTAAAAATCACCCCCTTCACGCGATTAGATTTATAAATCCTAGCTAAGAAAGTTTAAAGAGTTTGCGGAGGACAGTAGCCAGCATCCCCTCTATAGTCGACAAGCTATGCCTTCTTCGGCTCTTTCAATCGGCACAGGGCATGCTTTACAGAAGGTCTGTTCTTCATTTCTGGGGATAGGGTGGGTAACTGCACGAGATGTCCGTGGAAGTGGCAGTGCCCGATCCGAAGGTGAATAACAATTCTTGCCTCGGGCTTAGAGCCACGGATGACCACGACAAGGGTTTTATGATCCTTGTGAGTTTGAAAGAGTTCTCCACTCTGTTTGCACTAAAAATGCAACGTTGGAAAAAAATCTTGGGAGTAAGGTAGATATTACCATAAGATTCTTTCATTTCCCCCTCGAGCCAATTTTCTACCTAGTCAGAGGTTTCATTTCACTTATCCCCACGTGGCCAGGGACACAGGAAAACGTAATTCAAATGATGGAGAATTAAGGATATCTTCGATGTATTGATTTTGGGTTTATATGATGTCAAGGTTTACTAGGAGAAAAGAGGAAATGACGACAAGGCCGTAGCTTCCTGGGTTCGAAGGGCCGGTTCCCTCGACATAGATGTGTACTTAATGTCCTTATATTCTCCTACAGAAAACCCAAACTTAAAAATCACAGTGGTCGTTATATATTAATAGAAAAGAGACATTAAAATGTATACAAAAACAACAATTTCCCAACTGTCAAAGAAAATTTAAATTTTAATTCAGACTTTCAATAATCGTTGCCTAATAAAACCTAAGGACTTTATACCCCTGGTAAAATAGTATTATAAAATGGAAATTTATTTAATCAAAAATGAAATTTCATATATGGTCTCTAACTCGATTATTATTTAATTAATATTCAACTCTCTCAGAATTTTAAATATTGCAATGATATTCATTGTACCCAAATACATATTTTATTCACACTTTTCTCTATTTCGTTGGTAAAATAAATATTTATTAAACTGATAATTTAATTTAATAATGTTCTTTCATTACAATATTTAAAGTTTTTAAGCTGGGAACAGGACGGAAAATAATTGGCTAATATTGAGTTAAGACTTCATTAAATATTTTACTATTTTTTACATTCTCGAACGCAGCACACTACAGAAACAATGATATCAAGTAAAAATAGTATTTGGGGGTTTTGAAGGAAAATTCGGCTTTAAATCCCCGAACTCCAAAAAAAATATTTCCCAAAAAAGACTCTGCGAACATGTATTTATTTTAGACTCTTGTAGGAAAAGGACCGTTGCATGGTCCGAAAAAAAAAATAAAACATTACTGACTTCTAAATCAATGTATTTTTTTTCAAATTGATATTTACTGGCCAGTTGATTGGGATACTAATCCAATGATTTTCCCAATATTTCTGAGGGTATTTACATTATCCCATATTGCATTATTGAAACTTTCTGAAAAGAACTCTTTTTTTTTCTTTATACTCTTCATTCAGATACACTATACCGTTATTACAAACACTGAGAAAAATGTCACCTTTAATTAATATCTGGATTTTTCAACATTACAATTACTAATCTGTTTAAAATTTTCTCATGACCTCTTTACTCTTCTTCGTATAACTAATTCTACAATGAAGTTATAAAATTGTATAAATTTTTTCCAAATTTGAAAATTGCTTTGCAGAAAAGTTTACAAATTTTTCCTGAACGATAATCTAAATTTTTCATATATTACTGCACTTTCTTTTTAAGGAGGAAAAGTTACGTAATCTACGCAAAAAAACGGCAAATTTGTCGGCAGAAAAACGATATTACACGGCCTTGTGACGAAAAAATGGATAAACCCATTTTAAAATTTTAAAAAAATCCTCCAAATCGTGGTGTAGCCAGAATCCATGTTTTGTGGGTGGTTGATAGGCAAAAATCGACTGACGGTAAAATGTCTGTCCGTCCGTCCCTGAACAACGCTAGCGGCTAAACCGTTCAGCCGATTTTCACCAAAATTGATACTCCCAATCGATCTGGCTGATGTCGAGCGCCTAAATTTTGAAACCGATATTCAATTAGAGGTACTTTACAGAGCCCTGGACATTTTCAAATGTTCAAACAAATGGTCCATAATTTTTTACAATGTAAAAAAAATGTAAAGTAATAATTTTTGGGATATTGGAAGTGTTTTTAAAGAGAATATTGCTAGTCTTATGTTGTGAAAACGATTTTTCAAGTATTTCTCAAGTAAATATTGAAATTTAAATTTTCCCTTCATGAAACTTTTCCTTAAAGATAAATTTTAAATAAGATCATGTGAAATTTTGAAACTTTTAGTATTTTCCGCATAAGTTTCGTGAAAATACAGGTGAGAAAGTACGCCTGTTTTTAGCATCACTAGTATCCTTAAAACTTCCTACTTCTAGACATTGGCTCTTCTCAATAAAAGTCCTTTCAGTTTTATTATGACAATGTGGTACTAAGTATGCATGAAGAAAAGTAAAATATTGTACTTTCTTTCTATAGAAAAGTTCGCATTCTATTAAATTATAATTATATTATATTAATATATTTTATTATTCTATATTATACATTTTATATTATATTATATATCACAATATTTTAAATTTAAAAAAGGGTTGACCTCTGAAAACGAAAAAATATAGACTGAAAGATTATTTCCATTTAACATAGGTTTTATTATTTTAACTATTTTCAAAGGGGAAACTGAAACAAATCGCTTTAGCAATGGTTAACGTCGGGTACGCTGCCCTTTTTGCTTAATTGTAAGTTCGAATCCAGAAGGTGTTTTTTTCTTCTGTTACGGTATGATTTCAGTATATGCCCAATATTTTGTAATTAATTTTAAATTTTTTGAAAGACTTAGGGGCCCTAAAGGGCCAGTTTTCGCCCATCAGTACGACGACTAGAAGCCTCCGTTTGTACCAACGACCGAGGCGCTGGTGGTCCTATTTTCGAGGAACTCTATATATTTTGAATATTGAAAAAGTTAACTTTTCAAAACTACAAAATTGAAAATAGAGATCTTACTGGTTGAAAACTCTTTTTTGCCAATTCATGAAATAGTATAATATTGCGGAGCAGTGACATTAGAGAAGAAAGTATGTGCTGTTGTAGTTCAACTACTTCGTTGTTTACATTATAAGCATTATAATTTCTTTAAGAACAATCAATCAACTATTTGATAATTAAAATATTTTAGCATTATATCATTCAAGTTTAGGTTACAAGTTTTCATGAATAACGAATGCAAATTTGTCCGGAAATTCTCTTAGTTGTGTTAATTGGTATTAAAAATAACATAGTTACTTTCTTAATACTACGCGGTTCTGTATTTCAGACTGGTGTTCCACGACGAGTTACAGTTCAATCCTTATCGCGTAATGGGGAATCCTTGAAGATATGGGAGGGGCAAGATAGCAGTTCTGGATAGAAGCTACTTAAACCTACACAAAGACATTCAATCGAAATATTTCTAACTAGAATCAACTATAGAATAGTATCCGCTTTTGATTCACATTCTTATAAAGAATTGAGTTTGCTGTAACCTGAAGTAAATGTTGATATGATAAGAAAAATAAATCAAGATAGAATTCATTCTACAACACCCTCATCGGCTGTAAGTTCCTCTGTATAGCTCCGTGGATTAAACGGGTAGAATAGAGGAAGGGACGCAGATCAAATCCTGCCGAATATTATTTTTTTACCTGATGCCTGGAACACATTAATCACTATCATCACGAGAAAACATTCCAAAATTCTGCAAGGAGGAACAAACTTGTTTTTGTAAACGATAATGTGATTATATTAAGATTGTGTGCTGGTATCTTCTTTTCCCAAGCAATGTGACGAAACGAAATTTGGAAGAGATAGCTCAAATATTAAAGTGTCTCAATTGCAATATCATTATCATATGTTTATGTAATCGTTAGAAATAATATGAAAACGTCTGTACCAAGTTGAATAATCACTAGTAATTTAATATTTAACAGTTCTAAAATAATCAAATCCTTAACAAGTCTGTAAAGTTTATTATAACATTTTGCAATAAAGGTAATTCTTCGTTCTTTTATTAATTTAGAAAGGGAAAATGTCTTTTACACGTTTAACAAAGTTCCTTAGAGACTATTACGAACTCATTAAAATTACCATTTTGTTTGTGCCTTTGTGATAAATGCTAACAGAACGCATCCTTAATTTTTGTAAAATTGATAATTTTATTTCTTTTTATGGTCTTCTTAAAATTTTTAATGTAAGTCTTCGGGAGGTGAGCCATTTCAAAATGTATTAACTCAAAACATAATAAAGTACGGTTGATGGCTCGTGAAAGAAATCAATATTTTTTAATTATTATCTCCATTTTTAATAAACAATGTTTTTATACGCTTATTTTTTGTGCGGGGTAGACTGAGACTAAGTGGTGACCATTCAATCAGTCACAATTTCAAAGAAAATAAGGAATTTTAATTATTTAGTTGTATCCAATGATTTCATGCTTGTGTAGTGATCCCAAAGCACAAATCACCTGTCATTTAGTCTCAATATAGGAAAAAAAAGGAGGTGGAATTTCGGATCTCAAAATGTCTGGATAATGTCGTTCTTTTAAATCTAAATATTAAATTTATTAAAAATTTATAAATATGATAAGGAGTTAGATAAATAAATATATTATCATGTATTTTAAAACATCAATTGCCCTAATATTGCATTTTCCAGAAAATTTTACTGCTTGAGAACGAATATGTTTAGAGAATATGATTTCTATTACGTCTTAAATGTTACCCCAGAGAAATTGGAGAAATTACAGAACAAACATTTCGATTCGTAGATACATTAAGGCTTACAGATTACTGAGGACAATAACTCTCTGTGCTGAAATCGTTTGAACCGGGTTTTAAATCGGAGGATTGAGGGTCAGTTGCGCGATGCCTTTTTCTTCTTTCCTTCTGTTTTATAAGTCTGAAATTAAGATAAGAATGTTGAATATGTATTTATTTTTTTTATAAAATCTTTGCTGTTTATACTATATGTAGTATTTGATCCCTTATTACAAATATTTATACAAATTGATTTATATTAGGTTAGTAAATTTAACCTAACCTCGCTTAATTAAGATAGTGAACTTTTGACTACATTTTGCATTCACTTAAAACGTTTTCCAACTCTTTACTTTTGAAAATGAAAAATGAGGGGAAATGTTTATTCCGTTCGTTAGTGATATCCATATTGGACCTATAACCTATTAATTGAGGTAAAAGTGTAATTTTGGCAGAATCAAACTGCATCGTTCATTTCGACATTTTTACCACGAGCTTCCAAAATGCGTTTTACAGTTGGTTTTGGGCCTGATTCCAGTATTTGATATTTGTCACCGCTGTCATCATTTACGTAAGTCGATGAGGGGAAAGGGTTTGACATTTTAAATAATTGATATCAGTTGATTTTACAAAGTCTGAGATTGAAAATTACTGTTTTTGATTAATAATATTTATATTTTGCAATGAATCATTTATAAAAATAACTCATTGAAAAGACAACATTAGAAATTCTCAGTATATTTATCTCACCTTTTGAACGCTGTAATTTAGATGGATTTTGAACTATGATAATTCGTTATCTCAGCACAAAAAAAAACTTGTACTTCTCGTTTTTACTTTCCGTATACGCACGAATATACGTAGTATACGTGTATATTCGTATGTGACGTATATACGTAGATATTCTGATACGTAGTATAAAGAAAAATTTTGTAATACAGCGGAAATCGTTTCGATTAAACGTAATACACGTTTGGATCAAAAGCGGTTTTTTCCAAACGTTCGTCCATCGTCTTGATCACTATAGCCTAAAACCACACGTGATCCTTTCCAATTGAAGAAACTCTGTTTTCTGGCTGTAGTGAAGCGGAAAATTTTTAAAATCATTGAAATTGGTGGGACTTATGAAACCTGGATTTTCAAACTTTTCTCAAAAACGCTCCTAATTTTCTGTAAGAAAAGAGTAAAATACATTAGAAGGATGACATAGTTCCAAATTTTATGTTCTCTGAATTTTCAAATTTTAAGTTTGAATTTGGGCTCATTCACTACAATTAAAATTAATCTTTCAAATAAATATGTTGTCCATAATTCGTTCTTTTATAACAATCATGTACTTTCTTAAATATTTGGGATTTTCCAAATAAAATATTCAATTTTAAGAAATTTTTTGAAATCAAAACTGCAATGAAACGTTTTCTTTCTTACTATTAAATTTAAAAACCGATTTTGCAATCTACTTTACTGTTTCTTTCGTTGAAGCAAATTCGTCTCTATTAGCAAAACTCAACAAGTATCATTCAACACATCCTAATATTTAAAACATTGTATAAATGATTTGGGGAGTCATGTAGTTCAGGTGCTTGTTTTAAGAACTGGAAGACTCGAGTTCACGTCGGGCCCGTTCATGCAACTTTTATTTTGACTATGTGGAGATTTTAATTAAAACTTTTCCTTTCAATAATTTAAGTATTTCATTTACGGTTGTTGTTTGGGGTTTTCAAAACGAATAAGTGTTAATATGTAAATTTGTTATATATTAAGAAAAATTATAATAACATAGAAAATAAGTTTATTTTATATAAATGTGAGTAGATGAACAAAAAGATAATAACTGCGTATTGATAGGTGATTTTTTTAAGTCAATAAATTTTCTTAGATTCTATAATTACTTGCAGCAATGAAATTCTGAATTCGGGCCGTGTCGAAACTGGTTTATAGCCCAACGTTATCACGTCTATAATCTCACCCTTGGAGAGGGCATAAGGTTGAGAGTCAGGTTTGAACTGAAGCGCCTTTCACGCAAAATTACATAGTACTGAACTGAAACATTTGTTAGAATTAACTATTTTATATGCGCATGATTTCTTTTCTTTCTTGTTTTTAGAGGTAATTATTAATATTTTAAATTGCAGAAGTGCGAAACAATGAGTTTGAAGACCAAATTCGTAAGATTCTAATTTAGTAAGTTCACGAATGCTTACTACGCCTGTGTTGGTAGCGAAAGTTAGGGGCGTGTTCACCCAAAAGAGGGTCGTGTTCAAATCCGTACGATATCAGCGGTTTTTACGAGCAAGAAAATAAATTCCTAATAACGATGTCGAGAATGTTTTTAAAATTCCTTTTTTTTGCAAGAAAATACCATTACAAAACTGCGGAAAGAATTTGATGTACTTTCCGATTACTGGTCGTTACAGATATTCACTACTCCATATTTTCCTGTTCATAGGGCCCTTTTGGTTTTACATTGGTAGTTCGTTTTCCCTTCCCCAAACCCTAATACGAGTATTACGTCCTTGTAATTAACTTTATTTATTTGTGTCTCCGTTCTTTTGTCAAGTTTTCTAGCTGAAATTTTTCTTTGCTTTTAAAAATTAAGAAATGCTTACACTTCCTTTTCTACCAAAATATGAAGAACTAGAGATGCTACAGAATGGGACAGACTCTCGTAGCAAATGTTTATAATTTTTCTTGGACTGGTTTTAAGGTTCTTGCCAACTCCATGGTTCTTCGTTCTCTTGTATGACATCTATCCTCAAAAATACATTTTGACATTTTCTCAACTTTTCGGGTTTAAAATAGCTCTTTTCACAGGAATCTATTAGTTTTGAAAACTTTCTAAAGTCATTTGAAGCACTTCTACTCCAAGTTAAATAATCTATACAAATCTATTCAAATGCTCATATTAAAGCGGGGAGAGGTATTTCAAAAATTACATTTGTGTAATTTTTAAAACAATAGAATAAAAAATATCTGTTTATGTCATCGGATAGCTATTTGCATTACCCAACCAAAAATTTAAAGGAAAAATTTGGGGCGTTTTGAGAAAATCTTGTTTATGTAAATTTTAAAATTCAAATATTGCACGCCATATTGTGCGAAATCCAAAACTTTTAAAAAATTGCAAGACCTTATTAAAAGATCTAATTATAAGCAACACATTTTTCATTTGAAGCAAAAATTCTATCTTTAATTTTGTAGTTGTAGTAAGACGCCGCAAAATATCCCAAAATTTTAAGGATTTTTCAAAATTCGGGGTTAACTTTACAATTGGGCATATTCTACCTTTTTAAGCGTATTTAACTATAGAGTAAAAAGTCCTTACAAGAAATTTAAGAAAAATTTGGGGCCGTTTTTTAAAACAATTTAAAATGTCGGAAGGCTACAAATAGTCCCCAAAAAATTAATGAATGTTTTCAAAATCGCATAGCTTCAGCTCAAAGGGAGAAACGACAGGTTTCTTCAATTTGGAAAAATCGTATGCATGGTTTAGGCTAGAGTTGTATCAGACGGACAGACAGACATTTTGCTTCAATTAGTTTTTGCATCACGGATCCACAAACTGGAATTATGGCTACACCGCGTGTTAAGGACTTTTTCTTAATTTAGCAACTTTTTGATTCAGTTTTTTGTCACAGAGCGCGGGAAAAGATTTTTCGCAGAAAATGCCCAGTTTTTCGCGCAGCATTATATAAAATTCCTTTTATATACGTATATTACTCTGTATATACGTAAGTATACGAATGTAATATGTGAAGTGTTTGTTAACGCGTCACGCAGATAAATTTTAGGAATAAGTTGGTGATGAAGTTGAAAAATAATTTGGTTTTAAAAACCCTGTATTTATATAATAAATATTCGATTATTAGTTGAAGTAAATATGTTTATCATGCGCATTTGCTAACATTCTGAAGGCTACATTGTTGTGAATGATATTGATTAAAAACAAGTCCATTGTTAAATATTCTTCTCAATCATTCATTCAAGAGTATCTACAACTATTTTACTAAACCATCCCAACCCGGATCCCAAAAAAAAAGACTCAGGGTACGTGCCCTCTCTTATCCTAAAAATATTAATTTTCTCTCATATGAACTAGTGGTAAACTAATAATGAAGATGAAGATGAAGATCTTTATTTATATAAAATTTTTTTCATCAGAAACAGTTCTTTACCCTTAACTGACGTTGAAATACTTTTACATTATTTTAGGAGACACCCAATAAGTAATGCAAGACTGGTAAAACAAAAAGTTGAAAGGTTTGATTAGCGCAGAATCCAAATAACTAAAAAATGTTGGTGGATATCGTTTAAGACTTCGAGAACATGCAAAACCCTTTTAGTTCATACATAAACGATTTACCGCTTTTGGAGTCAGTATCACTTGAAAATAGGTAGAAAATAATATTTTTTGTATCTGTAACATTTAATCCAGAAATTAATAAAACATAAAAAAAGGAGACTCAAAATAAATAATGTAAGTCAAAGACATGGTTGTAGGAAATCTCGATATGATCTAGAAAGAAATAGGTATATTTCAGTAGGAAAGGAATTTAAATATATGGGAGGTTTATTAGAGCAGGGGATCTAATAATATTGACTTTATTAAAAATATGCTAGGAAGGCAATTATTAGTAGACTTCATAATATTTTATAAAACAAAAAATTTTTGAAAAAAAACTAAGAGACAATATAAAGACAATGGTGAGAGCTGTATTAGTATGAATCAAATTAGATTAAAAATGATCAATAAACCCCGGGTTAAATGCTATGAAAATGAATTTTGGAGACGTTGTTTTCAGTATACTGTTTGATAGAATACTAAACGAAGAGATTAGACAGATAATATGATTGAGAGACAAGTGATCAAAATGGAATCCCAAAAAACTCCAATGGTATGCGCAGAATGCATGCTGACATAATATCAAAATTATCTTTAAGTGAATCCTTCGAAAGAAGAAAACGAGGAAGGCAAGGAAATCTTGTAAGTACGTCATCGATTTGACAATGAAGGGCACAAAAATAGAGGGGAGATGCCTGACGGAATAAAAACATTGGTGTAGATTGGAAAAAGGTCATTAGAACTGTAAAATACTCGCTTAAGAATTAATAATAATTACCTTAAACCCGAAGTGGAAGATACCGGGTGAAGAAGCCTTGTTATGTGCTGGCACAAATAAGCGGGCAAGATCTGTTAAGATGTAGGGTCTGAAGATCTTGCCGGGAAAACCAAACCAAAAACCCAAAATTACGTTCTTTTTTGAAAAGATTAAGTCATGAAAGAAAAAATTTAAAAACCGAATTTTGGTTTAAGCGTTTTCTAAAATTCAGACTTTTTGAATAAAATGATATATAGATCGTTCGATGGAATTCTTTTTAGCCATATTTTTCATTTTGTTTATCGATGTGCATGCTCAACAGAACTCTTGAGGATGGGGACTCGAAAGCCTACAAGAGTGTTGTAGAAGCAAACCGTAAAGAAATAATAAAAATTAAATTTTAGGACATGTCCAAAATGAATGGGCAAGATGAGAAAATTGAAGCAGACACTGATTAATAAAAATTATCAGATGTAAAACTATAAGAAAGGAACTCTCTGACAAAATTTAAAAGGAACTTCAACAGTTTTATGGTACGGCAATAAAAGCAATGTTAACAATTTGCAGAACATGAAGAAAGCTGTTTGGGCAACTTTTTCCAGTTTACCAACTGATCAAAATCCCTTTTCACCAACTATGTCCCACTAGTATTGACTCATGGTGTAAGTATAACAAGGCAAAAGTTTTAAAGATATTCTATACCCATAAATATTCTATTTCTGATTCTGTTATGGATGTTATAAAACATATTTATGAGTTTTTGCAAATCCTGATTTGCTAAGTAAATGTTACATGGCAGAATTCAAACTCCAAATGAGTCCTTCAAATTTAATATGGACTCCTATACCCAAAAATGTTCATTGAAAAACAACATTAACATTTGGATATTTTGTCATATGCTGTGATTTGTTTTAATGATGGCAAAATGAAGAGTAATGTTTTAAAAAAGTTGGAATACAATTGTGTGAATACAGTGAATGAACTCAAGCGTATGGATCAGCTGCGAATACGAAAGCCAACGAAAGCAATGTCGACGGAAGGAAGAAGAGAGAAGAAAAGAGAAATCTTAGTATTAATGAAGAAACAGAAGATGAACCAAGTTATGGGAGGATGTCATTAGAATAAGATGTACATAAATGTGAAATTAATGGAATTATACTTTAAACCTGATTTTGAAAAGTTATTTTTTGAAACATTTGTTCCTTTTTCTCAGAAACTATTAGACCAATCTTCTCAAAATTTTCAGAAAAGCTTCATATAAACTAATACATGTTTACTACTAAATAGAACAATATGATCATTACTTAATTTTTTATAAAATATTTCAAATTTGTAGCAAAATTATTCCTTCACCCTTCTTCATAAAAGCATTTAAAAAACATTCAGAGAAATATATCTAGTAAAACTATTCAAAATATCCACAAGATCCTTCTGAAGTTTCCCTCCATCCATAAATAGTTTCTAGTAAAAATAAAAAAACAAATTTAAAATGGCTATATGATAAGGCTTTACTTAAATGAAAACAAAGAAAATTTGAATATTTTCTAGAGGGGAGTCCTTTAGATAACAAATATCAGATATTACTCTATTTGGTATTTATGATATTTGTAAACTTTTTCCATTTATCGGCATGATCGCTTTTTCAATGGGAACAACTATTCTTCCGAATTGACAGGTCGAAAAGTAAATATTGTATTTAGGTAAAAAAAAAGATGATTGAATTATGTTTTCGAAAAATTGACGGACTGAAGTGAAAAGAGAAAACTAGCACAAATAGTAAATTCACATTTCTTGTATGTCGCACCAATGAATAATGTAAATTCCACAATTAAAATCTATTTTCGATATACCAATAACATATGTGGGTCTCTTTAACCTGGAAATCTTTCGCTTTAGCGGCGATAACATAATTCACCGGAAAGTGTTCGGCAGTTTATCGACGAATGACAGAAAATGTAATTACAATAGCCAGTAGGACTTCTGATGCAGTATTCCAAAGGCAGATTTTTTAAAACTCCAGACATTTGTTCATCATTTCTCTCTCATGGTATGCAACATGTATTGTCAAGTTAATGTTGAAATATCTAGTATCACTTTCGGAATCCTAAGACTTAAGTAAAAGGAACGCAATGGTGACCCTGAAGATTTGGTTACGAACCCAACAGCGAGAGCGCAGATTTCTCCTTCTTCCCGACCTTGCATTAAAGTGGTCGCGGAAGTGTGCGACCAAATGCCAATAAATTATAAATTTGAGGTTATTTCGTTATTATTTAGATTTTCTTTGTAAAATCGTCTCTGCGTGAGATATACTATATACGAACACAAACTATCAATCAATGGGCAGTACATTTTAAAACGTTACATTGTAATATAGTAGCAATGCGTTTCAACAATAATAAATATTGTAGTTATAGTTTTAAAATTCAACCTTAATTCATATTATAGTACTTAAATTAAATTACTTTATAAATATTGATAACTTAAATGAAATTTTTCCCAAATAAAAAAAATTAATTGCTTATTTTGTTTACAATATTTATTAACAATTCATTAAAAATTATGAATATGCAGTGCAATATTACTGAAGATGCGTTAGTGAACACATATCCAATAAATTGGCAATTCTGTATGAAATGTAAAAAGTATGAAAATAGAAAAATTTTATTTTGCAACAATATTTTACAGAAGAGGATCCCTATTCATTTTCTAACGATTATCGTGACACAGATTTCCGAAGTTTGACAAAATTTTGAAACATTATTAACAATTACAATTTTGAAATAATTTATGACAGGAGAATCTCTAGTGATTCTTAATGGATTAGCAAAAACAGTGTTTGCATAGGTCTGCTTATCTAGAAGAAGTGGGGTAACATTCCGATGACGTGTAAAAACTTTGTGTGCATTGCTCGTCTCTCGAAAATAAAAATATCGTAATGTAAAAATATACTTGCTATAATAATATAAATATATTAATTTCATTGCGTTGGATTGGAAATCATACATAAATTACATGTAAGTAATATATTGATATGAGTGTGTGTATGTGTGTGTGTGTGTGTGTGTGTGTGTTGTGTGTGTGTGTGTGTGTGTGTGTGTGTGTTCCTCCAATGTTCACGCAATAGACGAAAGCTGGTGTTTCTACCTTTGCAAACATTAAGATATTAAAATGTTATATAAGAGTCATATGTCGTTTTGATTCTCACGCAAAATCCTCAAAGACTAGGTATCACATATGATTTTTAATATTTGCGGTAAAGAACTCCATGTAAAATGCAATCACCCTAGCGTTAGATTGAAGAGGTAATTAATTGTGATCCCCAAAACAAAAGATCAATAATCATTCATTTGCTTACAGCTGCACTTACCAATCATAATGTCTGCAGTATAAAACTTTCATTGTGAGTAAATGAACTTTAAATACTTTAAGTTTATTTAGTATTTTATATATCAAAACTATTTTATTACAATATTAATGTCACGACCATATAGTATTTTTTAATTCGGTCATCTGAGAAATTGATAATGAAGTATTTCACAACTGAAAGCTGCTATCTCGGAGACGTGTTTGTGAAACTGACTCTAAAACGTATTTCTTTAAGTTATTAATTTTTCTAATAAAATAACTAGGTTAGACAATGCATACAATGCAAATTATTTGCATTTTATATTAAATATTACAATAATAAACGACGAAATGTAGACATGGAGCTTAATAGTCGTTGTCCAGTGTTATTTTTGCAAAAAACCCGTTTTATAACAGTTTTAAAATATGTTTTTACTGGGAAATTGCATGCCTTTATTTATGTAATTAAATGTATATACAAAAATGTATGTAAAACTGTTGGTTGATTTAATATTTATATTCTAATATTTACTATAATATAACTCGCCATCACCGCCATTTTGTAATGTTCAGGATGAATAGTCCCGCCTCCCTGAAATGAAGCTAAAGCGGATTGGTCAGCTCGATCCCGCAGGGCGGGGCAGGGGTCGGAAAACTCTGGTAAAGTTCGGCTCAGGACATCGCCCATTTTTTGTGCAAGCGAGGGTACATCGCGACACCCCTAGAAACCATTGCGGCATGTGTAGAAGAGGCGTTCTCGTTGTGGAAATCCCCGGCCTCTGCAAACCACCGCTCTGATGCTCGTTTCCGGGTTTTCCACTCCTCTGTCTGCCATTTCTGCACGTCTCTTAGTGCCCACTGTGTTGAACCGGTTCATTTGATGTTTGGTTGTCTCGAAGGCTGTTTATCCTCTCTTGCTCCTGTGTTAGTATCGTGCACTTCCTTTTCCATTCAGTGATCACGTACATCTCTCAGCTTGTTTACTTGTCGCGGTCGGGTTGCAGACAGTATAGCACAAGGACGCGTGGTTGCAAAGCACGAAACAGGCTTGGTTAGTTTTCAAGCAAAATACTTAAACATACGCTGACATAACAATGAGAGTTAACGAAGGGCTGCAAATAAATATTCTGCATGTGTTTCATTAAGCTGTTGTTGTTCAGGTACTCGTTTGAGTTTCCAATTTTCATTTTCAAAGACTATCCTTTTCAATCGAAGGAACGGATAACAAGATACGGGAAATAAGTGGATATATTGAAACGTTCACTGTGGGGCCTCCGCTTTAAAAACAATTTTTATGCGTTATTAATCTCACTGGAAATAAACATTCAATCGCTGAGCAATACCTCTTGAAAACATTTATTTATGTTTAAAAATATTTCAAAATTTAAACAATTTAATTTTTTTATTATAATTATTTCGAATACCCGACTCCAAATTGTTTACATGATTGAACAATACGTGGATCTTCGACATATCTCGTACAGACTGGGTATTCTCTGAAAACGTAATCTGTTAAAAATAAAATGGTTGATCTGCAGAGTCTTAACTATTAAATAAATCGGCCTGTTTTCCGATAAAATAATTGCAGCATTTATTGAGTTCAACATTCACTTAATTAAACTGTGTCACTTTATTTATAAATATTTCTTCTGTGCATTTACTTCGTTGGAATGCCATTTGATTGAAATAATCTATTTCTTTGGCCTTTAAAATGTTTATCTGATGTTCTCTTTGCAAAGAATTGTTAAATTTGTTTGTTCGACGTTTTCTGCGGCGCTTATAGTTCGTTGCTAAGTTCGAATCTGCCAAGACTCCGGACAGAGGTTATTCACGAAGAATCTTCAAGTCCACCGGGAATCTTCTGTTCTTGTGTCATGTTGTCAGGATTGAAAATTGTCGCCCTCTAATCTGAATATTAATTACCCGTGATACTAATGAAATTATTAAATAAACAAAATTAATTGCCTAAAGCTAATAATATTACACAGACTATTTACGATTGATTACTCCCACGTATGTCCCGAATGGACATTTCCATTTCGATTCATTTTTACACTCCCGTTAGCTAAACGTCCTATATTCATGAAAAGAAATACCATTACTTAAAATGTTTCCATCACAAACATACGTCCACAAAAATAATAATAATAATAATAATAATAATAATAATAATAATAATAATAATAATAATAATAATAATAATAAACTGAACATGGATTTTACTCTATAAGTACACTTTTTGAGTTCCTGATAATTCTTTCTCCCGGACCTGAATATTTCGTACGTGCGTTACCCTCTGTATTTAAAATATTATCAATAAGCGTTCGCCACCGAATCTGAATTCCCTCTCCAAGCTTCACCTTTCTAATTTAAATAGATTCTGACAAACGTTTCATGAAGATCAAGCTCCTCTAATAAAAATGTCACTTCCGTTTTCACTTGTCTTTTAACTTTCTAAAAATAATTTTATAATTGGACTTAACCCTTCTGCAAACAGTCCCTTATTCTGTCCTGACGCCTACACCTACAGTAAAGTGTGTCACCATTGGTTGTCTATTCCTTCCTCCAATTCTTCGTAAAAGGCGACCTAATAAAAATTTATATTTTAAACTCAGCCACGTTCCAAATCATGTATGTGTTTATTTTGTATGAGTATCCAGTGCCCAATATTTACTATCTATTCCAGCCTCGAGCATTTGTGAATTCTGAAATTCGTGTTGGAAAACCGGCGTGTTATTTTCGTCGCATCCAATAAGGCTACCGTATGTTCTCTTTGTAAATAAGTTATCCCACTCTCATATAGTCATTTTCGGGTTCCATTGTCTTAAAATAAGTTAGTGTTCCACAATATTTGCATTAATTTTCCCCATGAGATGTTTGGATATTTTTAATATGCGTTAAGACATTCTTGTTGTTTTTTCAGATCCTGTTTCGCGTACTTTGTATCACTCTATTATTTTGTTTTCTATTCTTCACCTTCGCTCTCCTAGGTTGCAGAGCGCTCCTGTAGCTCTGTGCGCTGAGACGACTTGTTTGAAGATTCTCCTTTGTCTTGAGAACAAAGAGGAGCAAATGAGCAAATTGGGCATGGAGGGGATAATCCGCTATGTCCTTGTAATCCGCTGGTAGAAATCCAGCATTTCTTTGATAGGATTGATGTAGCAGTCAGACCTTTTGTTACATTCCTTCGCCTCCATAATTCATTCCCAAGTTTAATTTGCTTGAACAAATTGCTTTTCCATTGCTGGTTGGTTGGTTAGTGATTCCGGGCGCGGCAACATCTTAGGTTATTAGTCCCGTAAGTGTAGTGCATGCCTTTTTCCTCGGGAGATGGCGTTGATCTTCCCCCGCTGGATGACGAGATCCGGCACAGACCTACCGTCGGATAGTGGTGTTTCCCCCTAACCAGGACTCTCCCACCAGCGGGGCACCGCCCCAGCCGGGACAAGCTCTAAACTCCAGACCGGTGTCCCGGAGTATGTGGTAGTGTAGTGCATGTTAGTGTAAGTGTGTGTGTAAGGGGAGAGGATAGGACAAGGAAGGGGAAGGACAGATCGCGCGCGGTCCGTGGCCCGTTTGTTAGGGTATTACTCCGGCATTCGCCTGGTGTTAATCGGAGAAACCACGAAAGACTACCGATCAGAGAAGCTGGCGGCTAGAATTCTCCTCCAGGCAGTGACTGAATTAGATCTAGCTGACAAGCTATTGTCGAAAATCCCGCCGCCGTCAGGACTCGAACGAAGGACCTCGCGCTCAGGGGAGCTGCGTTTTCCATTGCGGTAGAGCTTAATCCCTTGTCCAGCTGTTGAGATATGTATGAAGTTTATATCCTTATTATAGTACACTGTACACAGTCTAATCTCCTGAAATACTTCTGCCATTCGGCACTGATATTAATTTTCATAGAGAAAATGTTCTACCATGTATAATAATTTTAAATAAGTAATCACTCTATGTGCGACACACATTTTTTTTATTAGAGGTTCTGTGGTTCCACTCTGCCTTCTATTGATTCAGTACAGATACCGTTGTGATTGCAGTTTCAGATCTTGCTCTTAATCTCTTTCGAATGCGAAGGTTTCAAGAGTGAGAAGCCTTATCATTTCGAGACCTCTTGAAGGTCTGTGTAAGATATCTTAACCGATAGTTCGCAATAAATCCAGAGGTCGCCCACATTTTCTTGTCTTTGGAGTTTTTTAATTACTTCATAATTATAACACAATCCTATTTCTTTGCACCATCCCTGTTTTCCTTTTCTCTACACTTTTATCTCCCAGAATTAATACTCAGAATATCTCCGCTAAATGTCAACCGTTTTGTGTAAATATCTAGAAAACACTAATGCACACCGGTTGAGGGGGCTTAGCGCATCAATTGATGTTGCTACAGTGCCTCTGACCTAGGATTCGAGTCCGGAAGATGGCAGGTTGGTTGGTGTTTTTTTTTCTTTTTTTTTTTTTTTAATTTTTTTTAAAATTTTTTTTCCCTCGTGTTTCCGGGCGCGTCAACTGCTTCGGCCATTAGTTCCGTAAGTATAGTGCATGCTTTTTCTCGGGAAATGGCGGAGATCTTACCCCGCTGGATGGTGAGATCCGGCGCCGACCTACCGTCGGCTAGTGGGATATCCCCCTACCTAGGACTTTCCCATCACCGCCCCAGCCGGCACAAGCTCTAAGCTCCCGACCGGTCTCCCGGAATATGTGTTAGTGTAGTGCGTGTTAGTGTTAGTGTGTGTGTGTATGTGTGTGTGTGTGTGTGTGTGTGTGTGTCTGTCTGTGTAAGGGGAGAGGATAGGACAAGGAAGAGGAAAGAAAGATCGCGCGCGGTCCGTGGCCCGTTTGGTAGGGTACTGCTCCGGCATTTGCCTGGTGTTGATCGGAGAAACCACAGAAAACTACCGATCAGAGCAGCCGGCCGCTAGAATTCTCCTTTAGACAGCGACCGAATTCGACCTCGCTGAAAAACTAGTGTCGAAAATCCTGCCGCCGTGGGGAGTGTAACCTAGGATCTCCCGGTCCGAGGCGCTGCAGTGACATTAGTTGATGCACTGAGCTACCGCTCCCGCTCCGAAGATGGCAGGAATTTCGACAGTAATCACTTAGCTATGTCGAATTCAGCCGTTGTCTGGAGAGGAATTTGAGAGACAGACTTCTCTGATAGGAATTATTCCCTTTATTCTCCGATCAACACAAGCCGATTGCCGAAGGAGTACACTAATGAACGGTCACGTATCGTGCCCGATTTGTCCGTCCTCTTCCTTGTCCTATCCTCACCACTTCCTCATACTCGCACGCACTACACGACTCATGTTGAGAGACCAGTCGCGGGATCAGAGCTTGTCCCGACTGGGGCGGTGCTCGGCTGGTGGGAGATACCTTGCTGAGAGACAATGTGTAATCCTTCGCCGGTCCCTGCCAACCAGGGGTAAAGATCACAGCTACCTCCCGCTAGAAAACATGTATTACTCTTACGGGAATAATAACCTTAATACTTGACGCGTCCGGAAAACTAATCAATCAATCTATAACCTCCAAATCGAAAAATACATTTTAGCGTAAATTATTATTTGACATATTTTACAAAATTTGCTCTCAGGAAAATTGCAGTGAAATAGATGTTTAGATATGTAGTTAACTATTAAATAGATTTTTACATCTCAAAAATATAGATTTTTGTATTACCTATTAACCCGGTTACATTACCCGGTTTTGTGTTACATACTAATCCGGCCCCCGCTTACGAGGGAGAAGTGAAATGATATCTCTGTGATATCTAAAACTAAATATTTTAATAGTGGAAATTGCGTGACGTGTGTTTTCAAACACATTTGTCATATGTGTGGAGAAATACTCCCAGACGTCGACTTGTAACTATAAGATAATTTCCAGAAGTTTAATAGCGTATTCTATTCCGTCAGTAATCTAAATTTGTTCATAATTTTTCAATAGAATAGTGTAATTAGGAATTATTACCAACAATCTTGAACTCCTTGGAAACGTGTGCTCAGAAATATGTAGAATTAGGACTGATTGCCCATCTGTGGAGATGTCTTGTTATGCAGTGCAGCCAGGTCGCAAGCTACTCCAATGGAGGCGCCACATCTCTGGTAATGGTCTGTGGGATGCGCCTGGCGCATTAGCCTCTCCATAAACGCAGATGGCGCAGTCTCTGTCTAGTTAGATTCAGGTGATGGCCCAGCAATTAATAACCCACGGATCCCTGTTGCTTACTACTCCCCGTATATCACACATGGTGTTGTTCGAACCCTCTCGTTCGCGTGCACAAACCAAAGCATTGTGTCGAAGAAAAAAGAGAGGTAAAGGACAAAGCGGAAAAAGAGAGTAGAGGAAAAGAGAAAGAAGGGGAAATAAGAGAGAAGGGAGAAAAAGAGTGGGAAAGCAAGAGGAAAAGACAGAGGGAAACAAGAAAGCGGGAAGAGAGAGGAAGGAAAAGAGAAAGAAGAAGGAAAGAGAAAGGGGGATACGACAGAGAGAGGGGGGAAAGAGAGATGGAAAAGGAGAGATGGAAAAGGAGAGATGGAAAAGGAGAGATGGAAAAGGAGAGATGGAAAAGGAGAGATGGAAAAGGAGAGATGGAAAAGGAGAGAGGGAAGGGAAAAACGAGAGGTGGAAAGACAGAGGGAGAGAGAGTAGGACAACGTCTTCTGGATTCTGCCAGGACAAAATAATACCTTGTAATTATTGTCACCCACAGTATAATCATAGACTAATTATTATCTTATGTTTTCCATTTAATTAAACTTGAACTTCATATCAATAACTGACTTATCAAATATCGTGGAAAATTTTGCTGATTAACAAACTTACTGAAATCTTCCTATAGTGCTATATTGGAATATTCCGGGGAAACTGTTAGTGAAATGTGACCTGGTAATAAATAGTCATGTTTTTCACTGATATTACAATTTTATTTTTCACAGATTCAGTGGCCTTAGGAAATGTAGCTTAGTGTGCTTTCTCAACGAATAATTCGTATTAAAAGGAGTGGCGCTACAATACCACATATTTTCTCGCGTTATTGGCAACAGTTACGTAATATTGAAATATTGCAATTTCTGCGCTACTCACACCTCGGCTATTTCTCGAAAAAGTCCAATTCAAACCATTCAAACAAAGCGCCTGTGGTACCTACCTGCCTTCATTTCGAGTCAGAAGCAGCAATCATTTCTTATTTTCGCAAATGAAACTAACAGGAATACATTTGACTTGTATAGTATTCACAGCAAATTATGCAGAAGCGCTGTTGCCTGCGCAGCGTTAACAAAACTATGCATTCGCTTGGCCAATAATGTCATCTTTTTGCAAAAACGCATATTTTCATCTGTAATCAGATTTCAATTTTTTGTTGGTTAGTCATAGTAATCATACACAGTTGATAAATAACTCTAAAAGTAATAAACTAATTAAATTACTAATATTCTACAATTTCTAATATTCAGTTAATTTTTATCGCCTTTTTATATATTATTGACACCGCCTGAAACGAAGCCGAGGAAAATAAAACTAAGTTAATATGTTCGTTAGATCAACCACGGTATGTAATTTTAGAAGGAATGTATTTCTAGAATTCTTCGAGCATATTCGAAAGGGAACAGTCTAAGAATTGTGTCACTCCATTTGTCCTGTCAATATGAATGTACTGAGTTACTGATTACCTCCGTAGGTGCCACGTACCTCCCGAAATGCGTTTTAGTTGCCCAAAAAACTTTTTTCGAGAACATTTTTAAATTCTTCCGATCAGTTCCATACCAGGAGGCGTCGATGTCACGATCTTTCCCATACGTGAACTGGGTCGAAGAGGTCAATTCGTGAGTAACGGACGGACATACTGTTAGGTAACTACTTCTTCAAAAATATTTTTTTCAAAATAAATTTCTTCAAAATTGTATTAAAAATTTTCAACAAACGATTATAGGGTAAATCTATTTTTAAATTGAAATTGAATTTTTATTTTAACATGTCGTTGCGTAATCATCCAAAATTTAAATAATATTATAATGACATACAATGTAAAATACTGTGTTTAAGAAATCACATCTTATTTTATAACTCCCTCAAAATATTCACTGATTTGCAAAGGATTACCCGATTTTTCTCTGACTTTTCGAGAGCAACGAAATTCTCTGATTTTCGTCGATTTTCTACACTTGCCATACAGAGGCCGCCGTGCTTTCCCCTCCAACTGTACTCTCTAAACGGACACTTCACAGGCTTAATCAACCGACAGCATGGCTGGCGTTTTGTCCATCTGGTTGGCGAAGAATACAGTTGGCAGAGCAGTGCGGTGTCTTCCAGTTTGCGAGAATATTCGCCCACTGGCTTGTACCAACCATAAGCGTGATTCTTTCTTAAAATTTCAAATCAAATAAACAATTGCAATTTTCGAAATTTTAAATTGTCCTATTAAAACTAAGACATTACTAAGGTTCGCATCGATGAATTAAAACAATAGTTTTTCAGAGAAAAAATGAGTTGTTGAAAATTTGTTCAGAAAATTCAGAATAAAGTATTGTCGTCAAAAATTAACTCCCAAAACTAAACAATTGTAGTTAACATTCCAGGTTACAGATTTAAACGAATCTATTACGAAAAAAATCAAAACACCATTTTTGTTTTAGTCTTTGTTTTGACTTTTCGTATATTTATTTATTTGAAAAATATACAGTATCCCTCTAGTTTAAAAGGGCCTGAAATTTCACGGAATTTTGGGTTACATGGTAATGTTTGGTTGGGCGGTAATTTTGGGGGAGCAATTACACGCTTAATGAAGTTAATCATTTTTAATTACAGGATAACTAGAAGAGTTCTTATATACAAAATATACACAATTTCGTGCGGCATAGAGGAACACAATTTTCCTCGTACATAATGATCTTGTAACTTATTCACTCTTTACAGTTACTTTTACCGTTTACCGTACACGTTCTTCACAAATATTTATAATCTGGAATTTGAACTGCTTGTATAGGTATTAATTCCTCCCCGCCCCCCTCCCCGCCGCAATTAATTTTTATAATTTTATCTGCTATATGTTCCTTAACTTTTGCAATCATACAATGTGTCTTTCTGTATTGATTTTTTTGTGAATATTGTTTGCTTTGAACTGCTACTAATCCTCCCGTTGCATCCCCCCCTCTTTCCGTTTTGAAATTTTAACTATCTGTAACTAAATATTTTAGAGTTATCCATCAATTGTAATTTAATTAATTTTTTTCTATCTTATTGTGTATTTATTTATAAAAAATTTTTGTATCTTTCTGTATTCTGTAGACTGACGATGACGGCAAAGCCGTCGAAAGCCGGCTATCTTAATAAAGCCGATATGTTGACGAAGATGACCTCTTTTATTTCTTCTTATAAGAACGTCAACAACATCCAATCAGAATTCCCACAATTCTTTACAGTTGTTACACCTCTTCACTAAGTTCAACATTAACATTCTGTATTGTTTGTCATCAACGAGAGTGATTTCTGCACCTACGTGACATTTCGGACAACTTTCTACATTCATGTGCTTGTGGTCAGCTTTCCATGTTCAACTACTAATTATTACAATCATCAGTATAAAAGTCACCTTCATCTACGTCTTGATGACGATTCAACATCACTGTGTGGGGGCGCGGCAAACGACGCCCCGCGTGCCTTTTGAAGAGCCTATCTCGACTGATCCAACTAGGAGGTCGGCTCCTGTGAAATTCAATCGCACGGTCGTTGCAAATAAATTGCAGCGGGGAATTATTTCCTATACTAATTAAACACAACAACCAATAGTCTCAGAGAATATGAAGAAAATTGGATTGTGAGACTAAAAAAAAGAGGTACGTTATGTGGTATCACTCATCTCCGAAACATACATCTTTCAAAATCTCGAGATGAAAAGTTCGCACGATTATAAAACTTGCTCCAAACTACGTACTACTCGCGCAACTTTTCTTGAACGATGACCTTGCTTCCCTCTCCCTCGAACAATAAACAGTCGAAGGCAAAAGCTCGCAGCGAGCGCTGATGATAACATTTCAGGCGTTAAAACTTCGTTGGCGCAAAAAAGAAGCTAGTCAAATGTACTTGCTTTCATAGTCGAAAACGTCTGTTCAGCTTTATTACCAATATCTAAAGAAATATCTGGAACAGATACAGGTCCTTCAAGAGATGCACCTGAAACTGCTATCTACTGTCCCTGCTGTTGCGTACCCAGGGCGACGACCTGTCTGCACACGTTGCAGGTTTGACTTTTATTTTCCAATCGTTGGCATTACTGTAAATATTCTAGTGGCCGACTTTGTAACAAATACCTTCACCCCATCGCATTTCTTCAATCCATCGTTCAAGAAAAGTTGCGCGAGCAGTGCACGAGGAGTGAAGAGGAGACGCCTTTGTTTCTCCAAAGCCCTCGGTGCTGCCTCCGCCGCCTGAGGATTCGATCGCGCGCGCGAATCCGAGGCGCCGAGGGAGGCGCGCCCCGGGGGGAGGGGGCGACGGGGCCCTCCGCCGCTAATTGGTCGTCCGTCAGCGCGCGATGACGCAAGCGCCATGGGCCGCCGTCGCGTCGCGTCGCGTCGCGTCGCGTCGCGTCGCGTCGCGTTGCACCCCCATGGCGCCCGACACGCGCCGCCTCGCCCCTCGCCTCCCGCTTCGCTCTCGACGACCCACGGTGGCCGGAATATGGAAGCAGCCGGCCAAAATCCCCAAACCCATTGCAATTGGATACAAATACTGATATAAAGGTTTTTAGAGTCAATACATTTGTTTGAACTGCAATTGGGTATGACCCGGTGGCAGTTAAATATTAATAATTACAATAATAATAATATATTAATATAATAATATAATAATAATACTATAATAATAATAATAATAATAATAATAAAGGAGTACAGTAAAAGCCGAAAGTGCAATAATAATACTATCACTAATATTAAGTATTATAACAATTATTTCAACTCCGTCGTGATTTCCAATGATATATGTTGGTGATGCTGAAATTTAATACACGCTACATAAATATTCATAAATATTTGCTGAATTAGATATTTTAAATTAATTGATCGCGTTCACTTCACTGCACTGCACTACACGATTTTTCAAGTTTTGGCCATCTTTTCCCAGATTCCGACCACCGTGCGACCCCACGCTTCCTCACCCCCTCGCCCCCCTCCCCCCTCGTCACTGCGCCTCAACCCCCGCCTTCCCCCCCACCTTTTCGCTCCACCCTCGCCTCTTCCCCCACTCGCCTCTTCCCTCCATCTTCGCCTTTCCGCCCACCCCTCAATAGCTAAACACTAAAGACCGCGTATGCATGAAAACGCCAGACTCAGTCAAATTCTTAGTGTTAGCTAAATTGTATGGTGCATAACTGTAACAGGTTTTCACATGGTTGTACGCAGTGAGTCGGCCTCGCTATTGAAAGGTGAACGGCAGGTGAACCCATGTCCGTTGGCAGATAGAGAATTCTGTGCATGCATGTTCTATGTTCTGTTCGTGGCGTGGTGTGTGTGTGTGTGTGTGTGTAATATGTGTGTGTGTGTGTGTGTTTTATAATCCTCCTCGCGGAACCGCCGTTAGGCATTACATCACGGGGAGTGGATTAGAGTGGCTTAGTCACAAGCCACTTCTCTTCGTCCAAACGTAGGAAGATGAAACGAGGATCAATCGACTTCCCTTCTTTCCCTTTCTATTCTCCTGAGCTCAGCTATTATGGTCTGCGCATATGTGCTCACCGCATCCCAGTTGGTTTCTGAGGCGAGCATGCACCCAACTATTGCTTCGGGTGACAGCGGGTCGATCCCGAGTATACTCATAACGTGCCGTCGCTGCAGATGGTATAGCGGGCACTGGAAGAACACATGCTCGGCGTCTTCGACAGCAGGTTCACATAGTGGATTGTGTGTGTGTGTGTATGTGTGTGTGTGTGTGTGTGTGTGTGTGTGTGTGTATGTGTGTGTGTATGTGTGTATGTGTGTGTGTATGTGTGTGTGTATGTGTATGTGTGTGTGTATGTGTATGTGTGTATGTGTTGTGTGTGTATGTGTGTGTGTATGTGTGTGTGTTGTGTGTGTGTGTGTGTGTGTGTGTGTGTGTGTGTGTGTGTGTGTGTGTGTCGTCTACTTCATCTAAACCATCCCATAATCCATACTTTTCCATAATATCTTGGTCTCACTAGCAACTGTGCGTGAAATATACACGTAATTGAACTAGATATGTAGCTCCAGCACAATAATACAAGCATCGAGATGAGACAGAGGAATACCGCGAACAAATATGTGCAGGTAGGGAAAAATAGAAAACTTAGTCCAGACTCAGAATATTTGGAAACGAACTAGTCAAGAAGGTTTGTGCCATTTAATAGCGTAACTTTCCATTAGTTAAAAAGTACCGTGAGTAGCCATTAGTCACCATCTCCCACATTATCTGCTGTTCAGAGCAACAGATCCCTCAAAGAGAAGCTTTCGTCAATGAATACCAGTTAGTAACAGGGTCGGCTTCTGTTAGAGGTTCATTAAAATAATTGATAAAACCACTCTCTGTAATTAGCTGTTTACAGGTAATCGCCGGGGAAATCGCACATTTGAATGAGTTCAGTCGTTTTGTTATGCAAAATCAAACTGTCCGATTTTTTATCGCAAAATAGCAACAAAATTCTCTTTGAGGTAAGCCATCTATTTGGTTTGAATTTACTAGCAACATATTAAGATGATTAGGTAAAGAATAATGATTACTAAAACATGCAACGCTTGCAGAAACATCTCCCGATGTCAAAGCGTAAATGAAAAACTGATGAAATCTGATGTAAAAATATGTAAACGCAATAACATCTAATATATCAGTTATATTTGTTTTTATTCAGTTACATTATTTTCATTTTGATTATTGACTTTTACAACCAATAAAACAAATCGTACATTCCTAAAAGAGATATGAGTATGGATTCGAAGAAAACACATTTGTTTGAAAACTCTTTCACTTTTGAAGTAAAATCAATTAAGATGAGCTGAGAAAACTCACACAGAAAGTGGTGAAGGAATTGTATTTCTTAGAAATTTTGTGGATATCATGCATGTACAACGCGCGGTCGAGGGTTAACTTATAAAAGAAGAAGGAGAACAAGAAGAAGTAAATTATGAAGAAGACTGTGAAGAATAAGAAGAAGATGAAGGAGGAGAAAATCATGAAGGAAGAAAATCATGAAGCTTGCTCGTTGCAATAACAGCGACGCATTATTTGAGGAACATAAGAACGCCAGTGACGAACAGTTCATTCCGGGCGGTTGTCGTATATTTTCTCGATCTTCTGGGGGACTCGAGTTCTTAGTCGCTTGGTGTGACCAGTTTGTGCCATTTGCCTGATAGCTTCCACACAAATATCAGATAAACACAGTCTGGGTTCTGCTGCTCACCTGAATCCGTTTTGTATTTACATTTCATTATACATGGGATATATATATATATATATATATATATATATATATATATATTAAATTTTAGATTTTTTACATTTAAAAAATTTATTAAGCCTTATTTGGCCTATTAGGCCCTAGAGGGTTTTGAATTATACATAATGTTTGTATGCAAAGTTGATATACAGCATTTTTACATACGGCATTTTTTTAAATATTGTAATCTTACAATTAAATATTAACTAATTACAGAGGATTTTCCAGGAAATGTCCTCTAGTCACTCACATTTATTTCTAAATCATTCTTGTTAACTGCTTGCTTTTCTGCAATTTTACGAAGGCCGAAATAAACCTTTGGAATGCTCACAAATTAAGCCTTTCGCATAAGTTCCAGTTGCACACCTAATGCGGAAATATTCAAGTTCAAGTTCAATGTTCACTCTCGCGAAATATCCCCAGTCCCAATTTGATAATTAACCTCAAGAAAAACTGCACAAGCGATCCGCTCACCACTACGACACGAGTCGGAATGCCCTAATTCCCAATCAGGTCCATCCTTCAAAGCTCGCTGTGTTTTTTCTCTCTCTTGTTTTTTCCGCGTTGTTATGGTGTATTCTCTGCGTATCTGCACCATAGAAACTCCCGTCTTTCCCAATATCTACAACATTTTGACCTTATTTTTGGTACGTAATAATTTAAGAATATTGGTTACCACTCCAATCAAGAACATTGCAAAGCGTGACTTTAACACAATTTTTATTTTGGTAGCAAAATTTTTTTTTTCTTTTCGAGTGATTTGAAATCTGACAATTTATTAAGAGGCTTAAATTTACTTAATGTATTCTTTAGAGTGCAATACAAATATTATGAAGAAAAGAAACACTTGAACAAATCGGGGAAATCTGCTCTGGAAAAGGAATAGACGTCTAGATGATTTTTTTATTTACTTGAAAACTACTTTATTTAATACTCCTTTGTTGAGCTATTCGTGAGGAATGTGTGAATCTCCGGTACAAAGGGAGTATTCCTTCATGTCTTAAGACATGAAAGGGGCAGGCGATACCCGACACTAAAGTGCAATGCAGGAATTGGTCCCGAATATTTATTCTTTTCAGCCGTCTCAACGGAACTGTTCCTAAATATTTGCCCACGAATGGCCATTTCATTTCCTTTCCCCGGATCCTCTATTCAGAGCACTTTGATTGATTGATTAGTAATTCCGGACGCGTCAACTGCTAAGGTCATCCCGTAAGTGCAGAGCATGCTTTTTGCTCGGAATTGGCGGGGAGATTTCCTCGCTGGATGGTGACTTACCGACTTACCGTCTAGCGCCGACTTACCGTCTAGCCGGGTTTTCCCTAATCATGTATCTCCCACCAGCGGGAGCACCGGGAGAAGCTCTTAGCTCCCGACCTCCGGAATATATGGTAGTATAGTGCATGTTACTGTAAGTGTTTGTGCAAGGGGAGAGGGTAGGGCAAGGAAGAGGAAGGAAAGATCGCGCGCGGTGCGGGGCCCGTTTGTTAGGGTACTGCTCCGGTATTCGCCTGGTGTTGATCGGAGAAACCACGGGAAACTACCGATCAGAGCAACCGGCCGCTAGAAGTCACCTCGAGACAGCGACTGAATTCTACTTAGCTGACAAGCTAGTGTCGAAAATAATGCCACATTTGGGAGGGGAACCGTGGTACCTCCCGGTCTGAGGCACCACAGTGACGTAAGTTGAGGCCCTGAGCCACCTCTCCCGGAAAAAGCAATTCGACTTTTATCTCTTCTCGTGCAAATATTCATGTTCCACCGACCCTGAAGGGTATTAAATTACTGACGGCTGTTTCTTGGAATTAGCACGGTTACTGGTGAAAACTCATGCATGCCTCCTTATCAAGCGTGTCATGTTACTCAAGTGTAGGTCAAGAGTATTGCACATAGTACATAATCTCTAGAAATAGAAATTTTCCAGGTACCTGACACGTTTCCACACTCCGGTTTTAGTACAGCGCTTGTGAGAAACGATTAGGAAAAGAGTGCTACAGAATTTCAGGAAACTATTTCCGGTTTTGTGCCCACGTGGCGCGTGCGTGTTCTCGTGGATGCTTCGCATATTCAAGCAGCTTTTCCGGCTACTTTTTCACACAAGTGTCATTTCTGGATTCCTGCGAAGCTTCTACGTATCCCAAAGACCGGTAAACGTAGGTGATTCAAAACTCAAAATGCCTGTAAAAAAGTCGAATTAAGTTTCCTAAGAAGGGTTGAAAAAGCCCGTAAACAGCAAAATTAAACAAACCTTTACTTTAGAAATAATTACTAATATATTAATCCTTAAAGAATTTATTAAAACATTTATGAGAATTTGTTAAAAACATTAACAAAAATTAAAGGGATTTGTATAAAAGCATTTATTATTCATTAACAATTTCTTTAAAAAAATTAGAGATGTATTTTTGTTTTAATGAAAAGAGTATTTCAGTCGTAATGAACAATTTTATTTTAATGACTGGGAAATAAAGTCACTTGGATCAACATTAGGAGTATTTTTTGGTTCTGCCCTAGATCAAAATATAATAATGATTTGTGTAAAAAAATTGGACGAACGTTCTTGAATTTAGAAGCGTCCGAATAGTTTTGGGAGGGACTACGTAACACGAAAATCGCTGCTGATGGATCGCGGACTGCCGTTCCCCATGCGACGCCTCGGGGGCAGTGAGCCCAGCGTCGAGGGGGGTGTCCAGGAGGGAAGGGCAGGACAGTGACTTTGCAGGTAAGCGGTAAGGGTGTGGCATGTTGACTCTACGTCCGAATGCTGTTTCGCCTGTTCGCCTATTCCAAGATTTCAAATCCTGCATTATGGAAGTCAGAACTACAAACTGTCCAAAACAAAATTGGAATTGATCGCTAAGGCGGTAGTGTCGTAACGATTTCGGACCGAAGGGTCGTGGATTCAAGTCCCATGTTGGGCATGGCTGTGTGTTCGCCCTTTCACCCCATATCGTTTTATCTTCACATTTAGCATAACGTTAACACCAATAGTGGTCGCTAATGACCTAGATGTTGATGTGACCTTCAGTAACTAAAACAAGTGAATTACGATATTTTAATATTGTTTTGATATAAAAATGCTAGGGACCCACGGAGAAAATTCGAATTGAGAAAGGCTTCGAACTAAAGAAGTTCGAATTATCCAAGTTCGACCATAAATAGACTTTTGTGAAACATAAAATAGCAAACCTGGAATTACCGAATCGTTAGGATTGGTACACGTAGAAATCATACAGTTAGAATGGGAATTATCATTATGTTTGATGGAAGTTAATATGAACATGACAATAAAATATACAGGGTGAGACACGTAACTTTAATACCTCTTGCAGTTTTTGAACTATTGAAGTTATTACAATGTAGTTTTCATGGAAGAGCATGAGGGAATAGGGTTAATTGATAAAATTAATTTCCATTTGATTATTTATTTTTTCGAGATATTGAGCGAACTTCGTTTTTTCAAATGGAACTATACATATTTTTTAATCTATTGTCATGAACATAAAAAGACGAATTCGATGATATGCATATTGCCATATGCTTGAGTTTTGAGTTTTGATTGATTGATCGATTTTTTCGTGTTTTCGTGCGCGTCAACTGCTTTGGTTATTAGTCCCGTTAGTGTAGTGTATGTTTTTTCTCGGGAATTGCCCCCGCTGGATGGCGAGATCCAGCGCCGACCTACCGTCGGCTAGTGGTGTTTCCCCCTAACCAGGACTCTCCCACCAGCGGGGCACCGCCCCAGCCGGGATAAGCTTTAAGCTCCCGACCGGTCTCCCGGAATATGTGGTAGTGTAGTGCATGTTAGTGTACGTGTGTGTGTGTGTGTGTGTGTGTGTGTGTGTGTGAGAGAGAGGGGAGAGGGTAGGACAAGGAAGAGGAAGGGACGTTCGCGAGCGGTCCGTGGCCCGTTTGTTAGGGCACTGCTCCGGTATTCCGACTACAGTCAGCCTCCTGCTAATTCTATAAACTATCCTTTTATTTCGTGAATTCCCAGTTTCGAGTGTCAAAAGGATGTTTCAATTCTGAGCAGTTGGCAAATGCACAGTTTACGTGTAATGCATTTGGTTCTCGTTTGAATGTTAATTCTAACAGAAGACTGAGAGTTCGTGATTGTGTGTTCATCCCACACGTTTTCCACATTCAATTTGCATCGTGTGCGATTTGCCCCTGCTTGTTCCTTTCCAATCTGCGGTGAACCTTGCCCAATCAATTGAAGTGAGTTTCTATTCGTTTGCACTCCATTTTCCATTATTGCAGGTCTGCAATTCAGGGAGAATGGTAATTTAAAATGGCCAATTTTTTGCAAACATATATTGTATATTCCCAATGACAGTATTGGGGATTATAATTCTTGTTTTCTGTTCAAAAAATTAAAAATTAATATTCTGAATTCAAGATGACCTATCAATTTAAGAAAATTTGACAGTTTTGATGAACTTGAACGCTCTTTGACGTCATTTGCAGGAGTGTTGACAATTAAATAGACGTTTAAATATTTTGTTGATTGTTTGGAAGTAGTTCTTACTTTCTAAGCAGTGAATCTGTTATTAACCGAACGCTCAAAAAATAGCATTCATTTTCTACCAAATAGGTTTAATCGGAATTTGGATTCAAAAATGAATATCAAACTAGATGAAATTTATAGTTGTGTTGCCGACGAACCGTCAATTACAGAACATGCGAAGTGTATCAGGAAAATAGGGTTAGAAGATATTTTACACATAAACAATGGCATATATTTAAATGACCCTTTTCGGGAAAATAATATAGGTATTATACCATTTTTAACATAATCATTATGTACTTCTATGTAGTATTTTGTCAACCCAGGGACGTTCGTCATCCCTCCGTCAGTGCCACTAACTTCCTAAGCCACTTCTCTATTTCGATTGTCACTTCACCGATACTAGGAAAACGTTTTCCTTCACAGAAGAGATGATTGTCCCTGGATCCGAGGTCAGCACTTTGAGAAGAGTGCTTTTAAACATTCCAGCCAAGCGACGGCGACATCTGTTGCGTTGCCCGATCGCAGAGGAGACAAACACCAAGAACTGACTTCTTTCCGCAGCGTTTGTTTTGAAAACGTGTTCATATGCTACTAAAACTCAATTTCCCTGTCAGAACTCGAACCTAGGACGTCCCGGTCAGAGGCTGCAATGACATCAGTTGATGCACTGAGCTACCGCTTTCGGTAGGACATTAGATCATTTTTACACCTCTTGCCGTATAAAATGAATCTTTATAACAGTGATAAGCACATGTTGAGGCCGTGAGCCCCGTTGAGAAGGACGTTCGCGAATGAATTAAATTGATTCATTTTCTAAGTCCGGAGGAGTAAAAATGGCCTCATGTCATCGGCCACGTTACGCAAACCCAAGTATAGTTCGCTCAGCTAGCTTGGCCCCTCTGCAACAGTCGCACCAACTACGGAATATATCTTGTCCTGACGGCGGCAGGATTTTCGACACTAGCTTGTCAGCTAGGTCGAATTCAGTCGCTGCCTGGAGGAGAATTCTAGCGGCCGGCTGCTCTGATCGGTAGTTTTCCGTGGTTTCTCCCATCAACACCAGGCGAATGCCGGAGCAGTACCCTCAGAACGGGCCACGGACCGCGCGCAATATTTCCTTTCTCTTTTTTGTCCTATCCTCTCCCCTTCCGCACACACTACAATAACATGCACTACACTACCACGTATTCCGGGAGACCGGTCGGGAGCTTAGAGCTTGTTCCGGCTGGGGCGGGAAACCCTACTAACCGACGGTAGGTTGGCGCCGGAAGTCGCCATCCAGCGGGGGAAGAGCACCGCCATCTCCCGAGCAAAAAAACATGAACCACACTAACGGGTCTAATGACCAAAGCAGTTGATGCGCCCGGAAACACGAAAAAAACAAACCAAACCAATCCGGAATATACATTGCCTGCAAGAGCCATGCAAGATTTACTGCAAGAGCTATTTGTCCCTTACATCTCGATGTTATTCGCATTCGAGCCTGACCTACGATGCGAAGCCGGTTGTCTCTTGTTTCCCACTCACACAGAACCTTGCTCGTTTACATAAGGGTGGTGTTTGGAGCGTGGTTATTATAACGAGTTGGAGCAGCGGCTTCCAACATTTGGGTCGCGGCCTGTTAGTGGGCCGCAAAACGCTGTCAGAAATGCTTTACAATATCCAGCAATTGCGGAACATGAGCTGACACATTTGACGGGTTCCTCGACCATTTGTCTGCGTGAACGCACCTCTCGACTCGAGTGTGTTGCTTTATAAACAATATTTTTAATCATTTTACAGTACATTTTATTAATATATCGTAGATGTATACACATTTGTGTGTATGTGTATTTTGTACTTGCATATTCAATTAGTGCGCCTCAAAATATTTTTAATACAAGGAGGATTGCTGAGCGAAAGAGATGTGTATTGGAGTAGGAAGCCAAATGATCCCTTCTGCACTGCTTTAGTTATCAGCATACCTATCAAGTTGATAACTTGCGTGCAGAAAGTTTGAGACTCATACCCCTATGCAGATGAAAAATATGCGTGTTCTCGCACTATTATATCCCATGGTATAAAATTTTATGATTTAAAATTTTCAAATACAAATATGTTATAGTTGCATTATGTTTTGCATATAGGATGCAATAGGAATGAATATTTAAGATTCTTTTTTGAAATTCCATCTACTATAACTTTATTGCCACTTTATTGCCGGTGGCCAAGATCGGTAAGGTAGTAGTGTCGTAGTGATCTCGGACCGAAGGGTCGCGGGTTTGGGCCTCACCTCGGACATAGTTGTATTTGTGTTCATTCCTTATCACCATAGCGTTTCAACTTCACAGTTACCATACCGTTATCTCCAATAGTGGTCGCTAATGACCTAAATGTTGATGCGACTTTAAAAAAAAAATCTTGACATACCTTTTGAAATCTCTCAAACATCCCAAACCCAAGGAAACGAAAATGGCATGGTAGCCTACTTTAGCACTGCCTTATATGGAATAAGGGTTTAAACGACTTATATAAAAATATTCAGAATGAAGTCAATAAACAGTTTCACGCACCTTAAAAAGTCCATGATTCAATGGTCAATTTAGTCTTGATTTCGCGCAAGGAAATTTCGCAGCATACTCATGCTCTCAGCTTTTATATCAGAGCTTACGGCATTTCTGCAATCAGTTCATCACTATTCACCTTCTACAAGGTTTTTGCGTCTCTTTTGGTGTGAAACACGATGTTTGCTTGCGTTGTACAACGACATTTTTTCTTGAATCTCACAAATCAAGGTACGAAATTAGGATCGTAGCCCAGAGGTCTTGATGACTTTCATATCATCATTATTATCATCATGACCATCAACATCAGATTTTCTGCACTTGTGAAAATTTAAATAGTTTTCGTGTTCATTGCTTTTTATGAATTGCTTCCAAGCAAGATGGCCTAGAAAACTGTCATAAAATTACTGACAATAACATTTTCAATCAATTTCTAATTACAATAACTATCACATTTATCACTCTCCGAACTTAGTCTCAAAATGAATGTCTCGGCGTCATATTGATGTTAATTTGAAAATTGTGAATACAAAGGTTCTACAATATATTTACAGAACAATAATTTGCTTGAAAATAAAATTTACAAAATTTCTCTTTTCAGAAATCTTTAGTCGAATTGGTTATCGCTCAGTTCTTTCATAACCTCTGAACTGCAAACTATAACGACAGTGCAAAAGGAACATTCTATACATCGGCTAATACTAAGTTGTTCGCATCGCCCAGCAAAGGGCGATCATTTCGCGCGTTGTACTATCACGAGGTCATCGTGGCACAACAGAGGAACGTCGACCCCGTCCAACTACGGGAAAACGTGCGTGCTTGAGCTGCGCTGTGTCTGAAGCTTCTGCCACCACCGTCGCCGCCACCGCTCTTTTCCAATTAGGTAATGGACCCGGCCGATCTGAAATCGCGGCGCGGTAATCGTTTTATCGACGCTTTAGGCGCATCCGCTGGGCGGGAATTCGCCTCGCGCGGTGGCCTTCAAAGACGTCGCGGCGGAGCGAAATGTCAACGGGCCAATTCAATCGTTTGGCTTTGGTTTTTTCGTGTTTCCGGGCGCGTCAACTGCTTTGGTCATTAGTCCCGTTAGTGTAGTGTATGTTTTGATCTCGGGAGATGGCGGCGATCTTCCCCCGCTGGTTGGCGAGATCCGGCGCCGACCTACCGTCGGCTAGCGGGGTTTCCCCCTAACCAGGACTCTCCCACCAGCGTGGCACCGCCCCAGTCAGGACAAGCTCTAAGCCCCGGGGGGGTAGGTAGTCGGGAAGGAAGGAAGATCGCGCGCGGTCCGTGGCCCGTTTGGTAGGGTACTGCTCCGGCATTCGCCTGGTGATGATCGGAGAAACCACGGAAAACTACCGATCAGAGCAGCCGGCCGCTAGAATTCTCCTCCAGGCAGCGACTGAATTCGACCTAGCTGAAGAGCTAGTGTCGAAAATCCTGCCGCCGTGGGGAGTGGGAACCTAGGACCTCCCGGTGAGAGGCGCTGCAGTGGCATCAGTTGATGCACTGAGCTACCGCTGCCGGTGGCGAATTCAATTTGCGGTGCTGCTTCTGCAGCCGGCGCACAACCACAACTACGAAGTTGCGTCCAGAATTTGAACGAGGAGTGCGGATGGTTTGTGACCACAGTGCTGAGGATTTTTTAATATTATCCTGCAAAGTTTTGACAAAATCTTCAAACCGATAAATGTTTTAAAATCTTACCTTCTGCTCCCTCTTCTCAACACTACGAACTAGGTTTAAATTATTCTCGCATTAAATCTCGTTTTCCAAAAGATATTTTCCACCCCCCTTAATTCAAACAGTAACACACACACACATATGTTCCAAATCTTTTCAAATTTATATACAACTATTGTCTCAATATATAATGTAATTTAAAAAAAATATATTTATTAGTTATTCAACTACAGGCAAAAATGACATACCTAGTATGTAAATCGCTGCCATCTTGCCAAAAACGTTATGTAATATATCTTCCTTTCGGAACCCTGAAAAATTGTACAAATTGAATAGATAGAAATAAAATTTTAAAAAATTTAAAAAATGTCCTACGTTTTCATTCGAATGAAAATTATCAAGATATTAATAAAATGAATATAATGGTTATGATTTACTCTCTTGTCTCAAGTGGAGTGAAAATAGTGTTTCCAGCGGCAAAATTACTAATACTTGTACATGCATATGAGTAGTTTTCAGCTAAATCACTGCCAATGTGTCGTTTTATTGGCAGTAATATTATTATTACTGCACATAATTATGAATTAGAAGACTTTACACGTGTAATGCGCCTATGTAATAATAAGGGCTTTCATATACGCCTGGAATAAAACAAACTTTTCTAAATGAAGCATTGCCTGATAAATAGTCACAAGACTTAAAATGGTAATTTTGCAGGAGAGTATTTTTCGCTTTGGATAATTTCTAGAATTAGAGATTTCAAATGGATGGCGTAAATTTTGCCTAGAATTGTCTGGGACATTTTATTCAATATTAGAATTAAATATTGTAACGGCACAGAATACGCCAGAATTATATAAAGTGTGAAATTAATTTCTAAGTTATACCAAAGATCATGTTAATAAGTGTAGATGCTTCGAGAGGTGGCTTGTGATTTTCTCTCTCAAAAACCTTAACGTACGTATTATTGCACAGAGACGTACATTTACTTTAATACATGAAATATAAGTGAATTAATAATTAATATTGTATAAGAATATGACACAATATCGGAATAATGAAAATTTTACATTATATAAAGTCTTGCTTACATTTTAGTGTAATTATCATAAAAGCTGACCAAAATTAATCTAATAACGTTACTAGAAAATAAGCAATTCTGGTATAATGTTTCTTTCTTTACATATCTTCAACCTCTAGAACAAATTAATCATGTTTCAGTGTTCGGAAGAAACCCTTATGTGCTAGCAGCATGTAACAGATATATGATTCAGTTTATTCTTGTTTATTTTCAATGTATCTTGGTATTTCTGTGTCCGGTTGAATGGATTTTTAATGGAATTATACATTTTCTATTGATATTATCTTATGTATAATGATTAATTTATTACTGTACTCGTAGATTTTAGCAAGTTTGAAAATACCTGGGTTATCATCCTCGCACTAGAACGTAAAGAGAGGCACGTAAACATGAGACAAATGTAAAGGCCTGTTTTTACTATTTAACTAATCTTCCCCCATCTTTAAACTAATTTTTACTTAAGCTAGTTGGATCAATTTAGGTGAGAGATGGGTTGCACCATGATTATCCTCTTCGGATGCACTGGACCCTATTGCAATACTGACGTTTGTGATATATATGTAATAGTTAATACATAAATTGTTACATATCCTCCAAACCATTATTGAAATTTTACATTTTACAAGAACAAAACACGAAACACGAGAAAATCAATCAAAAGAATGTACTACACTTACGGGGAAACCGTAAATACGAAATAATCAACCAATCAATCAAGCCATCAATCCCAAAAAAATTGTAACATCCAGAATCTACATTGTTTCTTTAAACCGTGAATCGGAAAACTGCACAGCAATACGGTAACTACTTTGCAGAGTAGAGAAGGCTGCTCTGTATTATTTTGCAATTTAAAATCTAATTAGAATTTTAACGCACATTTAGTGCCAATTCATACACATTTACGTGTAAATGTATGTTTGTGTGAAACATTGGGAAGCAGTACAGACCATGTGCTAACTATGAACTGTAATCATTCTAACCTACTACAAATACTAGGGAAATATGAGAAAATAAACGGAATCCGGAAGTTCGTATGCGACAAATATTTTGGCTGGTTGAAATATCTGAATCATACGAAGAATCTACTGGTTATTGAAAAGTGTTGTTTTTGGTATTGCAATATAGTTGAAAATGATCAAGTTTTTTTAAATTATAGTTTTCCTTTTCTTCCAGGTAAGAAAAATTAAACTGCACCGAAGGGAACTCTATGAGAGTGTGAAATCGTCTACTACGACCTAGACCATCAAATGTAAGTACCGGCAAATGAATAACAAATCATTTGGTTGGTATACCTGTGCACAACCTTGCGCATAGAATGTCCTTAAAAATTGCTATCTTGTGTATGTATTCGAAATAGCTTTATAAAACCATATCACAAATCAATGTGTCGATCAAAATAATCGAAGAGTAAACGTGGATTATTTTCATCGACACATTGAGTTTGAAAGTGAATTGCGATGGCGAGAGTTTGAGATTCAAAGGATCGATTTCTCTCTCAGTCTTTGCCGTGTTTTGACTGCAAATTGGAGCGAAGGTGGCAAAGCGATTCTACGATTTTTTCAGAATCATCCAGAATAGCGGCTACTAATAATCAAGAGTATTTTAATATTCTTTATTGTACTAAATTAATACAGTACTTATGGTACCAACGATGATTGTTCTGTGTATACTCCTGTTTACTCTGAGGGGAGTATATCATACCTCTTCAAACAGCTCATTCCATTAGGAATTTCTGAAATACTACAGGTATGATTTTCCACCATTTCCCTTTTCTTCTAATCTGGATTTTCTTGCAAATGGACTATATCGTTTCTGCATCAAGCAATCACTGTGTTGACGTTTCATTTATTTTCATTTTTATTTCATGTTAATGCCACCGTCAAATATACTGAGAAGCATGTTGACTGCTTTTACTCCTAATGTTTCTCATCGAAACTTTATATATATCGAAAAATGTTTATAATTGGATTAGTAAAATGGGACAATACAATGATTCAAATATATTGTTATTACTGGATCCCAAAAGCATGAGCCCAAATGGGAGCTTCGTAGAACAGCGTAGAGTTAACTTCGCTAGACAGTAGCCTCCGGCTACATTGCCTTGGACCCTGTGTGTGTGTGTGTGTGTGTGTGCGTGTGTGTGCATGTGTGTGTGTGCGTGTGTGCGTGTGTGCGTGTGTGCGTGTGTGCGTGTGTGCGTGTGTGCGTGTGTGCGTGTGTGCGTGTGTGCGTGTGTGCGCGTGCGCGTGCGAGTGCGTGCGTGCGTGTGTGTGTGTGTGTTACAATTTCACTCATCTATTACCACCTGCATCCCAATCAATTTTGTTTGTAACATTGATAGGATCATTCGCGGGCCTTTCCTGGCACCTAAGTGATGATTTATCTTGCTGCAATGCGGCTGCAGTTATTCATTAATTTAATTTTCAGGAATTCAAAGTAGATAATGTTACTCAATCCAAAAGATGATTTATTGACTTTTCTTGTGGACATATCAAAAAGGATAACAGGCATAAGAAAACTGAACGACAGTGATAAGTTGAACTTCGTTAACCTCGAGAAAGTTTTCGCCTGCAATTAACGTACACGATTCTGTTATAAAATATGTCGGAAAAGTTCATCGTACTCACTCCCGAGGTTGAACCGTTACTCTGCACCAACCGCAAAAAAGTCATCACAACGCGATTGCTTGTGGTTCTGGCTATCATTGAATGACCTCCATTCACAAATAGTCGTTGTGGTTATTGACTGCCTCCACTAACAGAACAGAGGGGATATAAATACAAGGAGAATATAACCTATTTCCGATGTGCTAAACGGAGCTATGAATTGACGCGTGCAGTTAACGATGAGCGATGATTACAAAACCGATAAAAGATCTATTTAGTTATTATTATTATTATTATTATTATTATTATTATTGTTGTTGTTGTTGTTGTTGTTGTTGTTAATAATAATAAATGGGAGTGAGTAAATAATAATGTTTGGGGCACAGAAATATCCAGAGGATTGTTTTTGCTTGAGGTGAGCATCCTTGGTCCCTTCATAAATTTATTTTTTACTGAATTTTCATTCTAATCATATCGATTTCCCACACTCCGTCTTTCTGCTGCGCTGTTCGAGTTTACAAATGCCGGAAAATGAATGTATATTGTTTATAGTTTCATATGGAGTAAACTTTTTAATACATCCGCCACGCCCCGAGTTGCCCTGTTCCACCCCCTCCCTGCTCGGTCCCCCCCCCCACCCCTTCCCGCTCCGCCACGCGCGCTTCAACCTCGCCCCGCCCCGCCCCGCACCCCCCCCCCCCACGCCTCCCCCGCCGTCACTGCTCACCTCCACCCCCTCCTCCCAGCACCGTTTCCCCCTCGAAAAGCCTCGCCCGGCCCCGCCCAGCCGCGCCGAGACCAGCCCCTGACAGCAACGCTGCGATGCAATCTCTTCATACACAAGTGCAAGGCGGGTTGCATCTACATGATTTTTGGGAACTTGCATGCATTTGGGAATCTGCTACATCACTTGTTTCCAAAGTGCGCAGAAACAGAAAAAAGAAAACAATGCGGCCTCGGAACATCTGAGAAGTTTGATGAGAGGAACTCGGGTAAAATATATTCACTAAGAAACAGGTTCGATTTTGACTACAAAATGCAAATATTCTGTAGGGGCATTCTTGTACTGCATGTATCGTTCGCATGTTCCTTCTCAGTACATTACTGCTTACGACCCAGTTGGCGTCAAGTGACAGTAAGGATCCAAGGGAGACGCCACACGCTATTAAACTCACGCTATTGCTATTCATGCGTTGCTTTATGAAACTCGATTGTGATATTCTTGGTATGAAAAGAACTGGTGTAATGCACACATACTACGCTATGTTATTGCGGTTTTCGTGAAGATAGGTCTTGTTAAAATATTTAATTCACTGTGAGTGCGAGATACGTTTTGGAAAACCATTTTGTGTGGTTTTGTTTCGCAGCGCGTTTGCTACTGCAGGACACTAGTAAATTTTTGAATCGCAGTCCCCCTACTATTTGGATTCTCATATATCAAAAAGATTCTTGTCAAATTTTGAAGCAATGACTACAGCAATTGACAATTTTTCTAGAACACGCACTTGAACATATTTTCAATACAATCTCGGAAATATATTGTACAGTTGGGCAAAATTACGATAGCATTGCACTGGCTTGAAATATAATATAACATTGGACTTCTTCTTTCAGGGATGTAAGAATATTAAGGGAACTTTTTTCAAATAGTAGTTTAAGCTATTAGTTTATAATGTTAATCTTTATTGCATGAGCACATGTTTTGAAAACGAGTGACGTTAGCAGCGAGTTTTCAAATTTGAACAAATGCAATAAAGCAACAATATAAACGTGTTGCATACGCTATTTCCTTTGTAAAACAGCATTATAAATTGAAATTGAAAGAGAATAAACTTAATTTTGCGCAACAACTTTTTTGTGACGTCTCGGGTATTTGACAAATATGCTAGAAAACTGTGGTCGGATGTTCCTTTCACAGCTACCTTCCCACTGTTCTCTCGTTGCGATTGGCGGAATGTCAGATGATGCAATAATTCGTCGCGTAAATGCAAATAGGTCATCATCATCTGTGTCGTAATACGCTCTTTTATCAACGTTTTTTGCAACAGAAAAGGTCGTTTATAATGCTGGTGTACAAAAAACTACTTTACGCAGTGAGAGGAACCTCCAACCTCGGCGGTAGCGAAGGCGAGGTGGGAGCGAGCGAATCATAGGCGGAGCGTGCGCGTGGCCTATAAGGAGCTGCGGTTCGTTTTGCAAGCACGCCGGCGGGGTGGCCCCTGCCGCCGCCGCCGCCATTAGCGCCAGGCCAGCGCGCGTCAAAGGCAGGGGGGGGGCGGCGGCGGCCCCCAACTATGCCGCCAAAAATAACAAGCCGCCGCCGCCTTTTTCTCGTTTGCGCGCGCCTTCTGCGCTGCGGAGGCCGCCTCTCGCCACCCCCGCCCCCTCCACCCCACGCCGCTGCCCGCGCCGCTCCCTTGCCAGTCGGGATACCGCAGAGGCATCAGCGTTGCCGAGGTCCATCGGGAGTTTGTGGCGTAGGGGTTCCCACGATGGAGGATTTAACCGACAGCTGTAGAGCTACACGCTAAGAAATTACTTTAAATTTAATGGTGATTTAATATTATATGAATTATTGTATTTAAATTTAATGTCGATTTATCATTATATAAATTTAGTACAGGTACATTAAAATTCATGTACATTACTGACGTGAATTTTTATGTACGTACTTTAAAATTTTACTACTAAACTAAAATCATGTATTTACTGTTAATCTTAACTCACTTCTACATTAAATTTAATTGTACACGTACATTAAATTTGAATGATTTATACATTAAATTTAATGTATACGTACATAAAAGCACTGTACGGTTCATTAAATTTACTTAGTACATGAAAATTACTTTAATGTTTTTTAGATTCAATGTAATTCAGAAATTTTCAGTGTAGGTGAATTAGTCGCTGTGCAAAGGACAACATTATTAGGTCCATGCTCTAATACGTAGTTTTCGTGGTTTCTCCCATCGACAGCAGACGAATACCGGAGCGTTAACGTAATAAACTGGCAACGGTCTTCCTCTACTGTTCCTCAAC